>NMRB01001379.1:38087-119531 GCA_002633025.1 Notospermus geniculatus
TTTCATGTTCAAAGTTCTCCATATATCACTGCTTTGTTTCGTCAGAAATGCCACAGGATGCCAATACTGACAACGTCTTTTGGGGAAATTTCCACGGAAAATTGTGTAGAAAAATGTACACATGCTTTCACGACGTGACGTCAACAGCGAAAAAAGTGACGTCAGTACGTCATTCGGGTCTTATACTGACTGCGCCATCTGCAGTCATGCGGGTTCCCCATTTGCTTGCCAGAGTTTTATAACGAGGCTATGCATGCGTGGCTGCCTCGTTTTGGCCAACCTGAAACTTCGTGACGTCACTGATAATGCTGACTACGTCAGCATATTTTGTGTATCTAACCAGCAAGATCTGCTGTCATCCTCGACAATGTGATATAATCAGCAACGACAGATGTGTGTAATACGTCAGCACTTTGTGACATCATGATCGGATGTCAGCGATAATGCGGTGAGTCTATGACATGTCAGCAATCTGTGACCTCATGACGTCAGCAATGATAGGGTACGCCTCTGACATACGTCAGCACTTTTGCGCACCACATTTACTTAATCAAAAAATGGCGGCTGAGCCGTTGCCTTTACCAACCCATAACATTAGAACTCTTAGTTGTAAGAACAATCAAATAGTCGGAGCAATTTCATTATCGTCGAGCTAAAACCTTTTATTGCTGTGGCACTAATGGCACTAGCTATCTATAAGTAGGTTCAGTGCTGTTTTGAATTACGAATAGATATTGACGAAGTTCTTTCGTAAGCGAGTATTATCTTGGATGTGCACTGTTAATGGAAACTGCTCAGACATCAGTGAAGTATGAGGCGGGAGAGAGAGCATTATTTGTTATGTGGGAAAAAAGATCCCGGAATGTGCAGAGACAAGAGAGTCGGGAGAATGTGTGGAAATAAAGGAAAGAGAACTCGTGGTTTTAATTTCAGGGAAAAGAACTTGAAGCGATAAGAGAAGACGCAGGTTCCATAATGCAGTAGTTTTTCATTCAAGCTTCGGAGCGTAGTGAAGCAGTGGTTAGCATCAGTTGATGTCCAAGAGCTCCGGGTTCGAGCACGCCTACTGGACGTGTCGCTAACATCTAAACGAATCATGAGCGGTGAATGTACCAAGTTCCTTCTGCAATTCCGTTCCTGGTGAAAATGGGTTTTGGAATGCTTTGAGACTCACTGCATTATACACTTGGAGATACATTTACAAGTGCAAGCCTACGCGAAAGCGGCGATCCAAGATAATACTCACATCCATCGTTCGGCCGTATCACAACCCAGTCTTCATCATCCTATCTTTTTCAGCCAATAGCGTCACGCCTTGACAGTTGCTGCAGTCTTCACACCATGGTTACAGATTAAACGTCGATTCATCAGACTGATGGCCACGTCTGGTGTGAGTGCTACAACAAGCACAGGCAGTCAATCCTTTCTCAGCGAACCACAATTCGATTTGCTCCCATCTCCTCAGATTTGACTTATGACGGCCGCCAGCTAAAATGGATTGCCGGATTATTCACGGGTTCAATGTACACTTAACCATCAGGGATGTTATGCAGTGTCCTCCCATCCGATTATAGGCCAAAGGAAGGAGATTTCGGTTTCTCGTCGATAGACCAATGACGGAGATTTTATTCTTCTGTGATAGCTGAGCTACCACCGATAGGCTACAATCCGATCGTGAACCTGTGGGTTGTAGGGGTAAATGTAGTTATATCCGACCCCATAGCGTGGTCCAAACGCCAGCTCAGTCAAGCTAGACCTGGGCCCAGTTTCACAAAGAATCTTAAGTCTAAAGTTTGACTTAAGTCATCATGTGACCAGATTTCAGCAAATCAGATGACTTCATTTCAGACTTAAGTTTTTTCTTAGACTTAAGATTCTTTGTGAAACTGGGCCCAGCTCTCTACCGGCTGCAACAGTCGACACTCCAGAAGGCCGTAATGGGGTACTCCCCTGGCCATACCGCACTCCCGGACCGCACTGGTGCGCTCCTCTTCCCAGATTGCATGCCGAGATGGCACGGACGAGGACAACCCACTCTTTCCGGCAAAGCCTATGTGGCTGGGGCATCCTCCTCTTCGTTGATACCAAGGCATGACGGCTACTGTCCCATGCGACGGACTGAAGAGCCAAGGATGATTAATCCCATATGGCCCGGGACCTGCCGCTTGCTAAGCGGACGTGATAACCACTAGGCTACCAAGGCTCCAGACACTGATAAAATCGCCTTCCCCTGAGTTAGCTCTTCTCATTGGATTACGAACGATCTCGGCGAGAGTATGTGACCGGATCCAGCAAGGATCGACTAACACGAACAAGCCCTGTCACAGCTGAGCCGGCTTAGTGAAATAAGCCACGCGACCATCCGCACTCTCTTTGGTAATGCGGCTTCTGGGGCGGGCGAAGGTCGAGGGGAGGTTAAAGGGTCTTCGCAAACGCACTGCGTGGAAAGGTAGGGACCGTAAACGGCCGGGGCGTATTCGAATCCTCGTTCTTGACCACACTCGTGCTGACCCAGTTCATGTAGTTGTTGTCTCAACTCGAGTACGACAGTCTCGAACGCCGAGAACGCAACTCGAGTCGGGCCAAGAACCCTCCGCTGAGTTGCTCAAGGATGGGTTGTAGGCCTACCTCGAGAGGCTCCGGCCAGGATTCCGCCTTCATGATACAGGTACAGCCACTCTCCAGCCAAAGACAGCCCCCTCCCCGCCAAGGGAAGCTACCGAGCCATCGCCAGAACGAAGCCTGAACGAGTACGGTACTTGTAACGTAAACGACGGAACGTCCGCTTGCTTTCTCTTCGACGGCGTGCATGTCAAACTTTATCGCCGTATCTCGGCTAAAGATACCTTTTAACATCATTATACTTCTAATCCCAGGAAAATGGTCTCATTCCCTCGGGGTCCTGCATAAGTAGCCTCACTTTCCCAGCATTCCTTCAAGACATACCCTAATGATTCCCCCATCGTCGCTTCACTTAGCTCGAGGCTTTCAACCGGATCGATACCGCCGGTATATCAGTGCGGACCAAATATGTATTTAGGCTAATTGTTCTGCAAATATCCACCACGATGAGAGGAGAGGGGAATTGATTAACGGTCGTGTCGACCACTCAGTGTGTCCTTCACTTCGTGCGAAGCCACAGGTCAGGAAAACGAGCTTGTTCCCGGCTGTAGTACCGGCAATGGTAATTCAGGGTTTCCAGGACGTAACTTCAACAATGCCCGCCATTGCTGACGTCGTCCTATGACGCAACGTCGGGGGCAAAACGCGCAACCCAACAGGACGACGTGCAATGAATTTCTTGTCACGAGAGTATTCTTGCGTGAGTTGGCTGTCCATGGGCAACTCAGCCATACAAAAATCTCGGCAGTCGTTGGTTCCATTGGTCCATAGGCGAAAGCCGCAAGGCACCAACAATGGTGAATTGAGAGCCAACTCGCACGTAAACTCCCTAGCAGTTGAGTACCGCGCCCCCTTCGGAGGCGTGGAGCATGTGGAGCAACTTTATTCAGTACATAGCCCTAGTATCGTCCTCCAAAGACAAGCCATTCAAAAGGTACCCAGCAGCAAATAAAAGAGCCAATTTCATTACAGGAAATCTCTACCGCATCTATTAAATGACAGGTCCGCACTAACTTCACAACGAATGTTGATTGGTTAAGCAGTGTCGTGGTGATGTGCACTCATTACCTCCCACCACGTGTTTACCATCTCAATATATTCTCATTATTTTTAATGGATAGTGATGACACTGTGGCTTTTGTAGTGTGATAGAAATAGATGTTAGATTGTCGCTATGGGACTCTTTAGTTTGATGATCAATCCCTAGCGACCATAGACGTTGTTAACTACGTCAGGTACAACTGTGAGTACGGTCACTCATCTCAAACTTCGGGTCAAGTGGACGGAGGTTGTTGAAGGTTTGGACCAGGCCCGGGTGGCGGGGGTCTTAGGACGAGCAAGGCCTCACTGCCAGTCCCAGGGAAGGAGTGAGAAGCCATGGTTGTGCATCTCGAATGCTAGTTTGGAACAGCTACCTTTCAGGGATTGCTTCTCGACCTTTTGGTCAGCAGTCCCCCCCCCGCCCGAAGTCACACCCCTCATCTTTGAAAGTGCCGGATCCGGCCAAGTCCAAGCCATACAGGCCAATGACCTTATCTGCCCCGTGGACGTGCTGAAGTCCAAGCTGTACAGGCCAATAACCTCAACTGCAAGAACAACTCCATCCAACATAACGGATTCCAATCTATCAGCATCGTCTGGTAACTGTTGTCATTAGGAAGAATGCGACGTCTAACCTCGGTCCAACTGGATTTCCAGCCTCCATAGAGCATTACACCGCTTCACAAACGATGGAACCCCTTGGGGACGGTTCTGTGGAACCACCGATATTTTCTGAGCCAACCAAGCATAATACATCGTTGAATATCGTCTGCCAATATCATCAGACAAACCTCTTTGCACATAAAGGAATCTCTGAGTGGTATTGACCTAGTCCGCCATGTTGTCATCCCGCAGTAAATACAAAGAAAGACATGAATGGTAGAATACCCCGCGGAACTTGATTGCCATGCGATTTCTTATTCGAAGTCAAAGAGTCATAAAGTTTTTGAACGACTGTGGAGATCTCTCAAAGGATTTATCGGTTTGTGGAGTGATTTCTGGAGAGGCATCTACGACGATGTGCATATTGAAAATGGCGGAATCCACAAAGTGGGAAACGTCGATTTACAATGGAACCAGATAATGCCACGTGAAGATGAGATGTTGTAACAGCATTTAGTTCTGCCCCAATAATTCAAGAGTTGTTTATGAGCACAGATGCAGATGAGGCAGGAAGTGCAGGCTTGTAATCAGAGCCAGGCATTGTTCTGACGAAACAAGCGATCCGTTAGTCATTAATAGGGAGTTTTCGCAAAGCCCCCGAAACGCCAACGCGAACGCTAAACCCATTGTTCGGTGACAGGAGGAAGACAGCACCGAACAAACGGATAGACGTTCGCGTTGGCGTTTCGGGGGCTTTGCGAAAACTCCCTAGTGCCAGCCTTCAAGTACTCAAACGTTCGTCGACCGCCTATGACTACTTGAACGTTCGCCGACAGCATGTGACTACTTGAACGTTCGTCGACAGCATTCGACTACTTGCAGGTTTGCCGACATCCTTCAATTTGGTACTGCATCTGGAGGACGTGGTCTCAAAGTTCTGGTTGAATCTCGGCGAATCTTGGATGGACACCCCTTGTCAAGTACCCATGCCCCCAACAGCAGCCGTGGAGACGGCAGTGGGCAATGCGTGACAGACCCCCGGGACGCTAATTTTTTTTCCCAGCTGATATATCCATTACGACCAACTTTTTTTCCCAACCTAGCAAAAGCTAATCCTAATCCTAATTTTAATCCTAATCCTCATACTACCCCCAACACTAACCCTAACCCTAACCCTTACACTAACCCAACCATTAACCCACCATTCACTTCGTAAATTTCATTTCGTAATGGATATACTGGTTAGGAATCTATACTGGTTGGGAAAAAAAATTCGCCCCCGGGACAGACCGAAAAGGACTCTACATTTCAGTACTCCTCACACCATGTATACGCCATCCCATCCCTAATTCTCTGGTCCCCGTTGACTCACTAATCATCTTAGACGATCGTAGCAATTCATGTACGAAGCGGCACATTTAATAGCATAGGAGGCTTTGGATAATCAATAAGATGCATTACATGCCGTTACTGAGGAAAAACTGATTTGACACCAGCGTTGGTGGCTTGCCTGACGTTCATGGGACGCCGATTGTGTGTTGTGTCATTCTTGGTCCACTGGCCTCTCTGTTGTGGCTTGTGTGACTCCATGGGGCACCCTTTCTGTTGTGGCTTGCATGACGTCCATGGGGCATCCTTTCTGTTGTGGGTTGCGTGACGTCCATGGGGTACCCTCTCTGTTGTGGCTTTGCGTGACGTCCAGGGGCCACCGATTGTGTGTTGTGTCATTCTTGGTCCACTGGTCTCTCTGTTGGCTTGCGTAACGTCCATTGGACACCGATTGTGTGTTAGGTCGTACTTGGCCTACCGGGTTGCATGCTTATTTTCAGAAGATGGTTTTCTTCTAACATCAGCAAACGTTTGATGAAAGCTCAGTCCGTGGTCCCAACAACTCCAAACCCCTGTTCACGTCGGTGAAGCCAGTGTAGCGACGCAATCATTGATACGGTACTTTGGTCCGCGGAAACGGGCAACCGCTTCGAAAGAACATTTCAGATGGACAGGCTTGGTGTCATCCTCGCACCCAGGGTATTCACAGCCTCTCCGAAGGGAGGGTACGACCGCAATGACCTGAGATTCTGAGGATGGCTTGGTATACATCTAAGATTCTTACACTGGCCATATCCACACATTTGGGGAATGATGGAATTTGGCCTCAAAACGAAGACTATATCATGAACTTAGTCACCGAACCAACAACTTTCTTCCCAAATTAGATCTCGCCCTACTGATAGGATACACTTCCCCCTTGAAAACAAACCCGGAGCATTACAAATAGCATCAGTAGAAGGTTCTTCACTGAACAAGCGTCTCATCTAAGAGGAACCTCTGAAAGATCGTAACGTCAATAGCGACTCGATCGACTTCAAGTGTTTTCCGTCCCTTTGAGGACGAATGAGGCAAAGCCAAAGGAACGAACGGCTGCAAGAAAATCACTAATTCAAAGGGATTTTTTACTGCTGTTTATTTTGATCCACGTTTTTATCAAGAATTCAAAAAAAAACAGGGTTGGTATAATTGAGTCGGGACGCTGATTGGGTAGTACGTGTCACGTGCCGTGCGTTAGTCCGTCTGATTGGCTTCGGCAATGTTGGTAGTCACAGGACGCTGATTGGCTGCTACGTGTCACGTGCCGTGCGTAAGATCTGATTGACTTTGGGCAACGTGGGTAGTCACAGGACCTAGAAAATGGGACAGTCCGCTTGTTCAGACTTCTGCAGCTTGCGGCTTTGGGTTGTGGGGAATGTCCGGCATCACTGTGCGGAGATTACGTATTCAACACCAGAATTACAGGAGGGATTAGCCTTCCCTTTAGTCTTGCTCGGGTTATTCGGGTCGTGGAGTGAAAAAAAAAATGATTGAAAACGTAGAGAAACGTCTTGTGCACGAGTAGCCAGAGCACAGTACTCAAATGATTGAGTCTGGTTCCTTAATAGACAGAAGATCCACCTCTCCCGATATCATTCACCGTTTTTTTTCTCCACCATGTAAGTGGTGTTTTGCTGATCAGTGCTAACAAGCTTGGCAGGTGTCTGACAGAAAAAAAATGCTATCGACTGCTAGCTAATGGCGAGAGAAAACATCAACAGGGTATTGAGATAACACACAAGATGTAACACTTTTTGAAGAGATGTAGCACTTTTTTAAGCGATGTAACACTTTTTGAAGAGATGTAACAGTTTTTGGACGTGTTTAGGAGATGCTCTCGTTACAGTACTGCCGCTAGAGTATTAACAGGTCTTTCTTACACCTTCCAATGTGAGTTAAAACTGGTACCACACACCAGAGGAATCACTGAGATCGTCTCAGCGAGTCGTGTCTGTGAGCTAAAACCTGAGTACTATACGTAGCACATCTCTGTGATTTTTATGTCCGCGACACACGTCTCACAGACGCGAATTTTCAAATCTTGCAGACATGACTTGGTGTGCTGTCAGCTTTACCAATAATCAGTGACGAAACAGAATGTTCTCGGAATTCGTCCCTCAGTTTAGAGTGTCTGACGTCGACGCAACACAGAGTACACGAAGGATCGGACAAAAAATGCCATTTGGAAAAGTGCATTTAGATATAGATATCTTTGAGGCAGATATTTGACAAAGACGAACGATTCTGTCACCCCGACCAGTGACCTAGGAATAATGCCAATTGGACAGAATATTAGAAAGATTCACCCGAAATTACTTCAATGTCAACCCAACTGGCAAAATTCTACTGCGCATTATGTACAAGACGATGTACAGGGCGTGTGACCACCTTGCATGATGCCAAGAGACACTCCAATGGACTTCTTGAACGAGTTATGAGTGGTCATCGAGAAGACGAACAAACAAGTAATAATTTCTTGGACTATGTAAGTCTCCAGTTCAATTTCCATTGATCGTACATTACTGTACATTACAAATGATTTTATACTCGATTTTACAGTCAGGTTGACCTGACGTCAGTTTGTTTCTATCGCAGCCCAACACACTTCTGATCCAGATTAACTTATCTAGTTATGAAATTGACATGAGTCGGGGAGAAATGGACGAGAAATAATGCAAAACTCCGTGATTAATGGTCCATGGAGGCTGTTCGGCTCTCTCTAACATGTCGTAATGACTGATCGCGAGAAACGAACCAGAAACAGCTAGTGGTGGTATTTATGTGACGGGAGATGTGTCATGTTTTGTTTTAGGAGGTTTTTAGACAGTAAAAGAGCAATGAAATTGGTGCGGCAGGGTTTGTGTTCCCTTGAGAAATAATCCGACCACAATTACGCTGAAAGTGAAACGAAATTTGTCATGTGTTCCTTGTGTTGGCTGGTATTAAAAAGTGTAACCTTCAAAGCAATGGAACCATCCAGATCGATGGTTAGGTTGCCATAAGGCTTCCCTTACATAGAAGTATACGGTATACGAAAAGGCCAGTTAACAAAGGCTTCCCGAGGATTCACGACCGTGAAGCCATTGTTAACCGGCGGTTTCGTATACCGTATACCTCGATGTAAAGGAAGCCTAATGCCGAATCTCAAGTCTCATCATGTTGCCTTCACGACGGCAGGTCAACACAGCCAACAGTGGAGCGCAGTAGCGGAATTACACTAATAGGGAGGTTTCGCAAGCGCCCGGTTAGGCCATACGTCGACGTTTATCTATTGTTTGGGTATACCCACACAATAGATAAACGTCGTCGTAGGGCCTAACCGGGCGCTTGCGAAACCTCCCTATTATTGCGTGGGTTCGGCTCTTCGCCAAGTGGGACTTCGTAATCTCAACTGAAGAGTTCCCTAAGAAAGGTTTCTGGAGAAACTCGGTTAGAGCACAAGCACTTTGACACACTACTTCAGTGAAAAGGCCTGAAACAAACGCCTCACGTTAACAATCCATCCCCAGCACTTTCATTTAAATAGACTGTCTTTTCTTAGCTCTTTTGGAAATCGTTAACTCCACCAAAGTACCGGCGAACTATCCCCGAGAGAGAAAACTTGGGTATCTCTCTTGCTGAAAAGATAACGACTCTGTTTCTTTTCTTCCGTGTCAACATATCGCGTTACCTTTGTGGTAAACACCCATAAGTAATCAGGGAGTATAAAGGCTGAGCTCTGCCCACGACAAATGCAGGATCAAGATATAAATGGAAATGTCTCATTTTCTTTCTGTGTACTGTTCTTTGCTAGTAAAGGTAAAAGGTAAAATCTGACCACAGCTTGGTGGCTGTGAATGCAGCAGAGCGACTCTTTCGCAATGAAGTTTATGGTGACTCCGGTTTCCTCCTGCGGAATATCGGTATCGAATGCTGCGCCACAAGTCAGAGAGGAAGCCCAGTGAACTGCCAATGCTTGAGTATTTATCAACCTTTTCAAGCAGTTTGTAAGAACTTCCCAGTGAGACCGTGCCCTTTGGATTTCGTGAATGCGAAACTGGTAAATGGGACCTTACATCTACGACCCTTTTGTGAAAGACGAAGTTGGTGTCCGTTTACTAATTACGCTGATCAGTGAAGTGACAAATATAACTTGTACATGTGAAAGTTGTCAGAGTCCCATTACACTCTGTGTTATCGTGTTCCTTCTATTGTTAGATGGTGTGTGAACTTTGGTGAAAGCCAAGAGGATAAGTAGGTTCAGAGGAAGGTGAAGTGATGGCTGAGTTTAATGGTTCGGAAATTGACGAGGTAAGTCGACAAGTAGGTGAGAGAGGTTCACCATGAGGAGATGGGAACGCAGTGTAGGACCACTGAATTGGAAGACCGTACGTTGCCGTACAACCGAGGACCACCCACTTGATCGTAACGTATCACAAGGCACACTCTAAGTCAGTGATGTCCCCTCAAGGTTTAACCGGACCGTGAGGAGATGATAACGCAATGTGTAGGACGGAAGGACTGCTGCAGCATTGGAAGACCGTACGCCGCCGTACAACCGAGGACCGCTACTTGATTGAGCCGTATGAGACAGCGATGTCCCCACACGGTTCACCCTTATCATGAGGAGATGGTGTCGCAATGTGTACAATAGGAACTTGCGCTGATTAAAAGACGTTCGCTACCGCACAACCGGGGACCCCACTTGGTTGAAACGTATCAGAAGGCAGCTCAAGTTAAATCAGTCTGTCTCGACAAGGTTTACCCTGACCATGAGGGGGAATGGTAACGCAATGTGTGCGATGGAAACATGCGCTGATAGAAAACCGTACGCTACCGTACAATTGAGGACCGCCCATTTGATGGCACCGCGGAAGGCGACACATTCCATTTCGTTAACTCAGTGACGTCCCCACAAGGTAACACTCTCAGGAACCTCCCAGTCCTTGTATTGATTACTCACATGCTAACTGAAACTAACTTGACATTTCACTCAATCCGCCGCGTGAGACAAATTATCCCAGTAAAATGAACGACACTGTCTTAGAATGTGAAAGACATGAGTAATCTGTCTGTATCAAGATTATTATGGATGATGTCTTTAACCCTTTAGCGGCTGATGGCAAGATTTGTCACCAACGTGAGTTGAAAGAGAGGGGAGTTTAAAGCGGACAGCACACCAGGCGAGGTGACGGCGATATCGCAAGCGATCTGGGGTGGCCGCATAGAAACTCCGCTGGCGCTAGCGGAGCCCATCTGCCGATGTGCTGCTAGCGGAGTTTCTATGCGGCCACCCCTGATCGCCACCCGATGAGACGATCACGTCTCGGATCATCAACTGGCCATACATGTACGGTACGATCGGACAAAAGTAGGCCTACTAGAGACTTCATCTGACCATCACGCAGCCTTTGACAGCGTTCATCCACCACGAAATCTTCGACACAACAGAGAGTTCAGCGACAACCAGCCATGACAGATAGGACAGTTGCACTAATCCAGACATTTGAAGACATCAATTCCGACTATTCAATCATAGCATGCAATCAATTTACCCACCAACGATAAAATGAAAGGAAGAACGAGAAATACGTTTCGTCATCTCATGTTTGCCCTCGTGCGAACTGCCGATTATTCATAATAGGAAAAAAACTGATCGATTTTGCAGCAAATCTTTTATAGAGTAATTTCAGAGAGACAGCGGTTAGTCACGGAGGCTGTGTTTCCCTGGAGCGGAGTGGCTCCTTTGGTGATCGTTCACGCTGTACGCGTTACCATACCGATATCGCACGCCGGAATCAATAGGCATTTCCACTGAACAACTTACTGCAAATGGAGTTTCGATCTTTCGATAGGGTGTCGTGTTTGACACTGCTGCCAATCTGCATGTCACAGCAGCCTGGCCGAGATCATACCACAAACAACTTGAGGTCAGTTTAAGAGGCTTATTCTATATGCAACCAAAGAGGAGATTGTATCGTCAGCAACCGCGTTTCAGCGCAATCTATCACCTCAGTCAACTTGAGGGCATTTGGGAGACGAGCTATAATGTCTTCGACCAGAGAGCAGTTGGTTTCGTTTGGCAACAGGGCTTAGCTGGTGCAGCCTATCCAGCCACTGGAAACTTGGCACTGCTTGAGAACTGTTCTAGAATCGAAGCCAAAGAATGACAGTTTCTACCAGAACCATAACTTTCCTCAGAACTGCAACAAAGTTTCGGAATGAAGGACACATGTCGTCATGAAAATGCCTGCCTGTCTTCAAGAGGAATCGTAAAGCATGACGACACCTCCCACTGCTGGTGCCTTTGGGGCTCGATATAAAAAATCTAAAGTTTGGAACATGTAGCTGTATACATGTAACTTTCCAAAGCGAAAGTACAAGTACTAGTTCGGTGTAACATGACGCTGCCAATGCCCCTGCTTCAAAGAAAAAACGTTAAGCACGGCTGGGTTGGTATGCAAAAGTACCACTTGGCATGGTGACACATACTTGGGGCTGAGATCAAGAAATGAGTGCGTAACATTTGAAAACAATGATGATTTCGGGGGACTACGCCTTCCATTTCTTCTTCATGTTCTTGCGAGGAATAGTGTAATGTGATGATGTAAACAACATAACCAACCCAAAATTCAGAAATCGTGTACTCACAACGAACGGGAGAAGTATCCTTGCTCTTGCTCGACTTCTGAAAGTCTATCTTAGGAAATCCACACAAGGCAGTCCTGTAATCTTGTAATCAATGATGGTGAATATCTGACCAAACATTCTGAAGGAGATCTCCTGTCATGTAATGTACTGTGGTCTTTAACTGATGCAAATCCAGTTAGACACGTCACACAAATTGCAGATTCCAATATGCAGTATTTTGAAAACCTATTCCAGGCTATCCTTTTTGGAAACAAATTGTACAGGAGTTTTCTGATGATGTAATAAGTCCGAAAGAAGGGGAGATAGTCCCGATTGCAGATGCTATTGTATTCTTCTAAACGAGGGCAGAACGACCAGCAAAGTGTTCCAAATTCAACACAATGTCATACTTATGTTCGGATACAGTTCCAAACTGCCGCCCATCCGCCTCCAAAGCCATGAAAACCTATCTCCCTCGTCCTGAACTGACGGTTCAGTTTCCAATACAGCCTACCATCTCTTTCCTTGACGTGTAACCCGACCCGCTGTTGGATACAAACTGACGAACGCTGAAGCTTTACTGGTATCTGATGGCAACCAACGCCGACAGCGTTAGAGCTCTAGCGGTAGAGGATGAGAGGACATCCCCTGACTGACTCATGACGTGGATGCTGGTTGAGTCACAGAGAGCGGGGACAGCCCCTGTCTTCTATCTTCACTTACTCATCTTTCTATACTGCAGATTCCGTCAGTCTTAAGTGAATCATTGATTTCTTCTATTTGAATATTCTTCTATTTGCTATGTGACAAAAATGATAGATTTGTCTCGCGTTTTTGTTGACGCTTCCAGTGTTTTTTTTTCACCCGAATTGTGAGATTGGGATAATTCATTCGATTTCAATGCATTGATGTCTGTTGGTACGCCAGCGAGATCTCGCGATAAACAACTATAACATGTCACAAATGCCAGTTCTCCAACCAGGCGAGCAACAATGACAGACGATAGCAGACGACTTGCCAATATAAACAATAATGGCTTCCACATGGTTACAGCGTTTTTCCGTTCACATCGACAAATCACATTATTCAAGCAATTAAACAACCACGGATCTCGTACCCGCTGTCCTTTTGTTGATAACTCGTTGCTGTGAGCTTCATAATGAAATCAACATGACATAAATTCAGCATTACGACATAAATAACCTTGACATTCAGGAGAGAGACCATGACCGCACTCCCTGTGGACGTGAGGTCAGTCTATTTTAGGCACTGAGTCGCTTTCAGCATGTTCATTGGCTGCCAGGCGGTGTGACGTCATGCAGAATAGACGATATCAGTCCAAAAGAGCGCAGCACCTGACGGTAACTACAGCGTCACGACGTCCCGCACTCATTTCCATAATCGTTTCTGTAAACAGATTTTAGGCGTGGGCCGCTCAGCTTCAAATAGTGCTGTTAAGGCTGAGCTTGGCCGATTTTCAATTGGTGTTATGATTATTCCAAGAACTCTTAAATATTTATTACATTTGAACACTACTAAGAACATTATCCTAAAAAAAGCATTGGAATGGCAAAGGAATTTAGTAACATTTGACACCCCCAATAACTCACGACAGATTAAATCCATCTGGTTTTACCATACGAAAAATTTAATTGATCAACATGGCTATTCATATCTCCTTAAGGACCCACAGCTCATCAAGAATAAAACAATTCAATTTAAACATCGGGCTCATGATGTTTTCATTCAAAACTGGTTAGTTAATATGGACGATGATTCTCAAAATAAAAANTGTCCTTTTGTTGATAACTCGTTGCTGTGAGCTTCATAATGAAATCAACATGACATAAATTCAGCATTACGACATAAATATCCTTGACATTCAGAGAGAGACCATGACCGCACTCCCTGTGGACGTGAGGTCAGTCTATTTTAGGCATTGAGTCGCTCTCAGCATGTTCATTGGCTGTCAGGCGGTATGACGTCAGGCAGAATGGCACATATATAACCTTGACATCACCAGGGGATCCCCACGGAAAGCGGTCAGTCTATTTTTAGCGTATGATCCACTGAGTGGCTGATGAACCCCGTGACGTAGGCCTATTGCTTCTTCCACGACTCGTTCCTAGAGGCTTTTCCTACATTACGTCCTACAGTGGAATCGATTCTTGGCAAAGAAGTGTCGAAACTCTAGCAATATTCATAGTCTCGTTCAAACAAATAAAAATTGCAACATCATCTTTATCTTAATTATATCAAGAAATATATCGGCTTGATCGAGACTTCTGACTCTATCGAAGAGCCATCTGGAGGCACTTATTAATTTTCTATAAAATTCAATTAAAAACTAATGCAACATCATTTAGATAATGTTACATGAAATCGAGTGTCGAAAGAATCTGATACAGTCTGCAGTCTATTAAGTGGTGGTGGAAAATACAAAAAGAAAGATGCGACAAAAGAACCCCGATACCGCAGCGCACAACTGATGTTGGACTAGAGGCCTCTGGAGACGTGTGGTAAGTGACCTTCAAAAATGACCTCAATGTCAACAATCGGGGAATACACCATACTGGGCATCTGAGGGCCGGAAGTGGCTGTCTGAAGGGCTGAAGGGCTGGAGCCCCTGTTACATTTTTCAGTGTTCCCCGTATCTCAATGTTTCGTACAATAGACAGCTAGACAGACCTTAAATATTCGATAGGGGAACACTAGGAATCTGTCACTCTCATTACACAGTGTACCCCTTAAAATGAGGGGTAACAACCACCCTGGAACCCCACGTGACATGTACGTACACCGCTACGAACGCAGTCGGAGGGCGCAGCGGTGTCACAGCCATGGTAGTCAAGGGGGACACCGAGAAAGGGGACACAGTGGCACTTTGCCTTGGTTCCTCATCACGCACAGAACGATCCACCCATTGAATGCAACGAATGCAAACGTTGTTCCATCAAGTGTTAAACCTCCAAGTGGCACAGTGTATCAGCATGTTAGCATCGTGCTATACCATGCATACCATGCTAGCATACCATGTACAGGAATGCTATACATGGGAACTATCTGTGAATCTCCCCTTTGGGAGCCATTTAGCTCACTCATTAAATGCTTACATCTTCCTGCTATTATTCATAAGTCGTCCCCACACATCATATAAACAACTGTATCGCTTGCGGATGGCATTCCAGGCTAACAAGACTACAAGGGGTGTACATTTAGGTGTGGTGATGTACGTGAGATTTCAGTCTTGGCGCAGAGATGAAATATTAATGTGGCGGAGGCTCTTCCGGTCAATCGGGGACATTCCTCCGCTCTGATGACGTCATATCAATCACCAGCGCAACCACTCTCCCTCCCCGAGATGAATCTACGGTGGCCATGCGAAAATACTAGTAAGAACATCGTTTCACCTCATTCCACCTTTTATATCGACTAGACAGCGGGGCAATATAAAATATGAAATGGGGAAAATGCTGACGGGTTAAACATCGATGACCAATTGATATTGCATTGGGGACCGTTGACCACAAAGTCAAGACGTGCAAGCATTATTCTCAAAAGATAAAAACCAAGGCGTGAGTCAAATGTCCGGATGAGTCCAGAGAATCATTTTTCATTCGTTTGTTGTGATTCTGATAGGCGCTCCCAGGGTGATTCACGATCTGATGGAATCCCGAGATCAAAGTTCCGCAGTGAATAGCCAAGCAGACGACTCATTAGTACGCATGCGCAGTGTGATTTTTTTCTTCGCTTTGTTGATCCCAGCCTACAATTTGCTAATGGCGAATCTGCGGATTGAAACTGCTCAATTGGTTACAGAAATCTTGATGTCAATTGAAACGATTTTCCAATCGACTGTGAAGGAGGGTATTGATGTCCATTTTGTTGTTGCTGTCGTTTTTGTGTTCATTGGAAGTGTGGACATTTCGCATCATCAGCGACACAAAGCCGCCTATTGTCAATGAATGCAGCCAGAGTATTATCCTTCCACAATAACTTGATGGGCAGGAATTAGCACGGTGTGTGCATCATGCATTGCGCTCTTGTACTGTCCGCATTTAATCGGCTAAAATCAAAAGACAACCACCCACCAAGCCGTGTCCGAAATCAAGTCAATTTTCGCAGCAAACGAGCATCGGCCATTAATTTACCGCGGTACATCATGATGAATCATAACGCGAGACGTCATGACATCATTGACACATACATGAAAATAATCCACCAGCGATGGTCGAGATCGGGTTCTAGTAATTGATGGCGATATCATTTGATAGCAGACGACAGTAATTGTTGGTGAAGGGTCATTCTATAATGCGGAATTTGAACCTGTCCGCGACGGCAGGCCGGTCAAGGATCTTTTCGGCCAAGGACAGGCGTTCTGCTTCGTCAAACCAGTGTGCTTTTGAAAGCCATTTGGAACGGTTTTTTTCCAAGGCTACGTCTGAGAGACCAAACTCCCGTACTTTTACGCTGTGAAAAAGAACGATTTGAATGACTTTCCATCCATTTTTTTCCATCATTTAGTTTGATACATGTACGCCTCCAAATATCCACTTCAGCAGCAGTTTGCTAGAAAAACGTTTTGAAAGTCACATTGAGCAGACTCTGGCGAGCATAAGATGACAACTTTCCGACAGCTGACGAGAAGAACCGTCTGACTAATAAATTGAAATTTTCAAAAACGGGATAAATCTACAATTAAAATGTCAGTTTTTTTACAACGTTTTCGCGATGTGAAAATCGCGTTGGATTTGTTGAAAATCAGTCGAAGCTGCTTAAAAGTTGGTGCAATTAAAACTCCTGCCAACTGATGGAAAACAAAAAAGTCAAGCTGCTTTATTTGTGTTCGTCATTCCACAAATGCGTTCGAAAGAATGGCAAAAACACAAAATTGAATTCCGTGCATAGTACCAGAGCAATTGCTTCACAAAATTGGAATAATCTGCCCCGTTGAATTGGTTTTAGTTCCTGATGACTTGGTAATGAGGTGAATGAATAAAATTAAACCGAATTGGATCTCCGTTCTTTCGGGGGCAGCTAACGAGTGCCTTCGTTTTGTGTTTTTATTCATGGGTTTGCTCTTAGTACGTATTTTTTCGAGTACCTTAGTAAAACAAGCTTTAATTCATCTCATTGGTGCTCTGGTATAATGGTTATGCCGAGATGTTGTCCACGGTACGTGAATCAGGCGAAGAAAACAGGCTGTACTTGACAATGACATGCTTTATGTCAGTAGTGCCTCAAAGCAGCACTCTGAAGGCCTTGCGCCACAAGAGAACCCACCCCACCACCTCTAAGTCTTAAAGGCAGGGGTTAGAAACCGTCAGAAGCTTCTCTGCCGAAACGGTGAAGTTGAACCGGTGTGACAGGAACCAAAGGAATCTAAATCTAACACAAATATCTGGCAGCATTATCGATTATAATTTGTTCTTACTGTCGTGGTTTTTGTTGGCAAGACGGTGTCTGTACCTGATGGTACAGTACGTTGCACAATTGACCTCCCTGAATCCGCGTACCTTCCTAGGACGTGGCGCGGAAGGTAACCTTCAGTTCATCGCGGATGGTACGGGTACGTCACGCGTCTCGGTTGCGTGACGTCGGGTGAATGACGTTACGTCGTCACTGCATGCCTTCCATGACGCCGCGCCACATCCGAGGAAGATACGAGGATGGTACGAGAATGACGCTGCATCTGGTACGCGGGTGGTGCGCGCCGCGGAAGGGAGGTCAATTGTGCAACGTACTGTACGTGACGTCTTCAGATGACAATGGCGGACGTAGCCTCATTGTCGGTGATACTGGGGAGGTTTCGAAATCAAACGATAAACCAAACTTTTACGACAACGTTATTTTTCATACAACACATTACCCAGATTTTGCATTGCATTTTCGGTACAAAAATAAAGTTGTCGTTAAAGTTTACGTTTATCGTTTGATTTCGAAACCTCCCTATTGACGTATTTCAAACGTAAGTCACGTACGTTACAAAATCTCTCCAGTGGTGAGGTTTTGTAACATTATTTTTAGCAATGAGAGACTTTGTTACGTTACAAAATCTCTCCAGTGGTGAGATTTTGTAACGTTACAAAATCTATCCATGCAGTGGTGAGATTTTGTAACAAGCCATCGATCAGCTATTTTGTAATTTAACGTAATGTGGGTAGCTGATCGATGGCTTGTTCAAAATATTGCCATGGCTAGATCCGTACCCAGTTAACTTTGTGGTTTAGAAACATTCTACAGGGTGTCCCAGAAAAAAACGCAACAGTTAGGAAAATCGTGATTGTGGAGAAACTAAATATCTAGCAAGTCTAGAAGTAAGTAGTCCAAAATCCGCTTCAGCAACTCTACATGTTGAAAAACAACACATTTCCCACATAACAAATGCTTGTCGCGTTGCAACAACCTGTTTATAGACTGGATGAAAATACCAACCGACTGCAAACTAAAATATTCATAACTTTGTTAAATCATTTCCATGCCTAGATAAATGTTGTTACAGTGCGTTCCGAAAATATCAGGCAAATGATTGTGGACTTTTGTTGAGGCATAATTTGATCAACTAACAAGTTTACCTCAGGACACAAAGTCTAGAACAAAATATTCTGACGTTCGATAGTCGTTAGAACGTTCCGCAGACGCCTAGCACTACTGGGGAACCTAAACCGCCATTTTGAGGTCATGTGACCACAATACATGCAGCGCGCAGCAAATTAAACGCGCGTTCTCAGTCATATGATGTGCAACAGCCAATCGGCGTTCAAGCTTTCTTGTACGCTTGCCAACGGAACATTGTCAAGGTCTGGGTGCTCGACACGACGCGTACATTCAACACAACACCGCGAATGCAAATGCTACGCTCCGCTACAACCCAGGAGAGACAAGTTCACCACACAACAATCGATTGAACTCCTCGACGCCGATGTTCAGCTAACTTTTGTCACGGAGGATTCTCTTCTCGCTTCGATGTTACTCATGAATTATGCATGAAATCCAACCATTCCTTCTCTCGCGAGGTTCTCGTCATCTGTAGACAGATAATGTACTGGCTGACTGGGAAATCAGCCACTGAAACAGGCCTAACAAGCCCACAATACCCCAGTGTCTCGTTCAGATGTATTTTTGCACCTTCTTCAGCTAATCTGTACCCCGTTTCAGAAATAGTGTAACGAAGGCAACCGGTGGAGTCGAAAACACGGAAGCTAATTCGGAACGAAAAATGTATGGCAGTGAACACACAGGCAGAAGTGCAAGTTATTGAACATGTCTGGAGTTTTCGAAAAGTTGGAATATGAGCCGAAACCCAGACAGACATAGCTTGAGGGCATCGCTATCATTAGCAAAATTGAGATAGCAGTTTCTAGCCATTACATTCATTATCAAAGGGAGCCAACATTTTTTCAACCACCACTAGTCTTGCATTCAGGTGCATCAGCACAGACCCAGGCGGAGCTACAAGTATTTGTAAAAACTGACATCAAAGAGGCGAAACGGAACAAACGGCTCATTCCGGTTTTTATAACTACCATCTTGACGGTGACCCAAGTCTGATTACCAACTCGATCCGCTGACAAGCCTGAGGACTTTTAACACCGTATCTATAGCAACTCTTCTTTATAAGTTGCGTCAGAAGACCTACAAAATTCCACTTTTTCCTCACACGCACATTTCTGAAGATTCATAAGATGACACCATTGCACGGTCTCAATAATTTGTAGACTTTTTCTTGAAATGACATCCTAAGTGTGCAAAGATCCAGGAAAAACTTCGCGAAGATGATGTTGGCTTCTCAAATTATGATTCTTTTTCATTGGTTTTCTTAACATCCTCAAAATTCTTTGTGAGATGTTGTCAACAGATTATTGAACTTGTTATACAAAAATGTGAAGTGCAACAATAGCGTGATGAGATACGACATTGATAGAAAAAAGATTCCTATCCGAAAGCACTCTCAAAGTAGATCTGACGTGATGAACTTCACCCCCTGGTGGTGAAGGAAGGAAGTAGAGAGGAACCCAAAGCCATTTTACCAGCAGGATATAGATAGACAACCTTACACTTTCACGCTTGGTGTCACTTTCCAGCAGTCTTCAGGACGGACAGGGTCGTCGCTGCCCATTTTAGCAAAAAAAAGTGGAAATAAATTGGGATAAAGGGGCTGCTCCACGTGAGAAGTTTCCGGTGGGAGTTGGCTCTCAATGGGAAATTTAACATCGTTGGTTTCCTTCCGACTTACGCTGAGACCACCCCCCACAAAGACTGCCCATAGCTTTCTATGGTTGAGTTGCCCATAGGGAGCCTACTTCCGCGAGAAAGCCCAAGCGGCGCCATAGGCTGAGTTTACATCGAGGCACACGTGACACGAACACGCAGGCGAACAATGGCTTCACATCTCCATGAAACCTTTGTTCGCCTGCGTGTTCGTGTCGCGTGTGCCTCGGTGTAAACTCAGCCTTAAAGACCGAAACGTTGAGGACAACAGACGCTACGTCAGCCAGATAATCCGGTGATGGAGTCCTTGACCTTGACCTTGACCACATTCTTATCAAGGTCACCGACACTAATTCCTCAACAACTGAATCACATGACAGTCATGACGTGTTGCGACTGATGAGTATGTCACCAAGTGTCGCGCGCCGCGTGAATCACGCGAGAACACTTCCCCCTGAAGATGTCTGTTGCGACATCGTTGTCATGATGGAACGCACACTGCACGGCATCGATCACGTGACAACTTGGGTATGTGATCTCTGCCACACACTCCAACGTACTGATACATCTTGATGACGTCACTTTTCATGACAGTGACGGCTGAAAGCATGGTCTTGTTGACATTCTGTCACTTCACCCCTCGTGACCACTCAATGCAGTGTCCTGATTGGTTGAGCTAACAGAACCTGTTGAGTAATTCGGTTTTATCCTTCCGATGTAGTTCCGTACGTTTTGACAACTGCAACCTCAAAATACCCTTTTTTGGTCGTTTTTGAGAGCTTTATTAGTAGATATTTTATTATTGTTTACAAAGAGGCGTAAATTTGGGCAGAAAACGGCCTAAATTCATTCACTGCACTTTTGTGCAGGCGCATCACAGCAGTTGAAGGCTAAGGCATTATCCGGGTTTACCCATAATGCCTAGCGAAGGTAATTGGATGGAACGGTTTAAAACGATCATGGCGGGGTTTAGATTACAGGCACGGGAGCCGCTTGGAATCCCTGACTCAGGAATTTTGTAATCTATCTCTTGTAGGGCGATGAAAAACCGTGGAGACTCATCAGTGTGTGTTTATTTACCATTGGACAATCTCTTATTCATCATTATAGGGGCCGATGTTCATTTCTGAAATCCACTATAGATCGTTGCAGTTGATTGGGAACAACGTCTTCAGGCCAAACGCAGTCAAGGCGCAGCGTCACGTCAGTGTTGACGCGGCCAGCGCCCATGCTTTCTCCTGTACGTCAACGACGTCACTGACGTCCCACGTGGGTTTTGTAAACTTTTTCAAGTCAAACTTTTGGATTTCCAAAGCGAGTATTCCGTTGAGCAGTTATAGATTCCCAAGTTTTTATGACCGTCATGATCCCAAGGTTCTAAGCTATCCACTAGTATGTTTAATTAGTGGGAGTGACCAGGAACCTGGCGACAGTCGTGAGTTGAAAAGGGCATGTGTGGTCAAATTCTCGTAAACGTTGTTCCCTACTTTTTGCATGGATCTATAGAACATCCGTGGTCATAATGGTGGGTAACTGATATGTCTTTAGCTGCTTCACCACCCTCAACTCGTAGAAAAAGACTCTACAGGAAATCGTGGGGGTGCGGGGTGGGGTATCGATCAAGCTGACCACTCGCTTTAATACCACCCCTTTGTTTCTTGCTGAAGGGCCTAAATGAAGGATCCATGGGTTCCCCAAGACAATTCCCAAAAGGACAATTCCCATGGACAAATAAACTGATGTTAGAGGTCACCACCAGTTTGCGTCCAAGAACGTCACAAAATTTGACGTCACAGACGTAGGCCACAGCCTCCACGTCATTATGGATGACGTCATGGCGTGCACTTCTCTGTGACGTCAAATGTCGTGACGTTCGAGGAAGGCTAACTGGTGGCGACCTCTGACGGCAGTAAAGACTCCCATTCCCAAATAAAATGTCCCAAGACTTTGGACAGGTACCCCTCAAACATTCGCTTCCCCAAAAAAGAAATTATAGTTCCAAAACAATCCCCACAGCCTTGCCATCAGCCTGCAGGCAACTATACGTATCGTCCACCCATCAGGATTTGAAGTTAATCCTCGGCAACTCGAGTAACGAAAACTGCTTCTGCAGAAAAATATTCTGCCTGAGAAAAAAAATTTCATGACCCCGACGTGATTCGAACACGCAGCCTTCTGATCTGGAGTCAGACGCGCTACCGTTGCGCCACGGAGTCCCGATATCAATGAAGGCGACAGTTACGCTCTTTATCAAGTGAATTCCATGGGAAAATCCAATATCGCGGCTTTTGTTACCAGAAACTTTCGCATGGGTAATATCTATCGATCCTTTTAATAATCAATACTTGATGAGATACATAATGCCGAGGTTCGATTGCGTTAATTAGGGTGATGACGAGATGCGCTCCTTTCATTCAATTTCAAACCTGCATAAATCAACTCCAGTGGCAGGAGCATTCTCTCCACTGCCCTCCAAAGACGGTGAAATTCGCTGTTCCACGTGAGGTTTTTTTTCGGCGAGTTGTCTCTCTGGGCAACGAAACCCCAGGCTATGGGCAGTCGTTTATCTCGTTGGACTCAGTGCAAGTCGAAAAGAAACCAACATACAACGGTGAACTGCCCCTAGAGAGCCAACTCACACGGGAAAACTCTCATGTGAGCAGCACCGTTGCCGTAACAGTAGTTACGTTCTCATGTGGAGCAGCATCGTTACCGTAACAGTAGTTACGTTCTCATGTGGAGCAGCACAGTTACGTTCTCATGTGGAGCAGCACCGTTACTGTAACAGTAGTTACGTCCTCATGTGGAGCAGCACCGTTGCGTTCTCATGTGGAGCAGCACCGTTACCGTAACGGTAGTTACGTTCTCATGTGGAGCAGCACCGTTACGTTCTCATGTGGAGCAGCACCGTTACGTTCTCATGTGGAGCAGCATGTTAATCTCTCATGTAGAGCAGGACTCATGTGGAACGCACCTTTAAGGTCTCATGTGGAGCAGCACTGTTAAGCCATCATATGGAGCAGCACCGTTAAGTTCTCATGTGGAGCAGCATCGGTGAGCTCTCATGTGGAGTGGCACCGTTAAACTCTCTTGTAGAACAGCACTGTTAATCTCTCATGTGGGACAGCACCCTTAAATCTCTCATGTGGGGCACCACCATTTATGTGGAGTAGCACCGTTGAGCTCTCACGTGGTGTAGCACCGTTAAGCTCTCATGTGGCGCAGCACCGTTGAGCTTTCATGTGGCGCAGCACCGTTAAGCTCGCACGTGGTGCAGCACCGTTAAGCTGTGTGGAGCAGCACCGTTAGGCTTTCATGTGGAGCACAACCGTTAATTTCTCATGTAGGCTCGCATGTGACGCAGCACCGTTCTCATCTGGAACAGCACCGTTAAGCTCATGAACGGTTGTTACTCTGAAAACTTCGCCCATGGATTCGCCGTCTCTGATTGCAACTGGTCATGCCGACAGTCTCATCTTCGTCACGGAATTTAATCCCGCGTTCTTCGCTGGGCATGAAAAGCCGCGGCCTCTCGAGACGATGATTAACACGTCTCAAGCTCATCAACCGAGCATCATGGGGCTGTACGGGAATGTAGAGAATGATGCCGTGAATGATTCAAGTGGGTGATCTATGTTGTAATTATGATGTCTTTAGCGTTTGAGGGTTTAGTGGATGAATCATAGTTCCTGAGGCCGGCTGATGTGACCTTAGGGAATTGGCTCAGTCAAGTGGTTAGAGATCGGGCGGGGATCTCAACGATAAGAGCTATCAAGTTTGACGAGATGCATGCAGAGGGCTCCAGCAAGTGTATCTCAACGTGTCTGGACGAACGCTCCATTTTGCGATCATGTGACTGGCGTAGCGTGGTCACATGACCTGTAAAACGGCGGCGTTTGGTGCGGTCACACGAGCGCTCTGCGTCATGTGACATAGCACTGCCTATCAGCGTGGATTTGTACCTCATCTAGAATTAAATGTGTCACACTAGATCTCTGATTGAGTCTCGCTCAAAGAAAGTTTTGGGACCCAACGGGAAGTATTTCCTGTGACCATTGGTAGATGACACAAAGCGACCAATGGAGGCGAGATTACAAGGCTTGCTTTCGTGACTTTTATCATACATTTCTAGGGAAAATAAACCAACACGACTGGAACATCACAAGAGAACGTAATATCATAGATCTGTTCCCCTAGGGCCGTGCAAGGGAGACAAGCTACAATCTCAGACACAGGAAATGTCGCCAAGGGGACGAGAGCTCACAACATCCCGCGCAGCAAACCGGAAATTAAGCCAACTTCCGGTTTGAAAGAAACGTTGTAGGACACATCTGACGTTGGCGTCTGTTGACAGCAACAGGGCGGTTTCTTCAAGTGAACCGAGTTTATACACGTCAGTTGGGTAACCCTCTGACAGGCCCTCTGGTTTATTACTTGTAATCACTACTTTAGCTGAGCGCATGACGGTGGTAGTGTTGGTCTGCATCCTCTCCTTCGATCAAGCAAGACCGAGATAACGTCGCCAACAAGGGATACTTGTGGCTGCGAATCGCCGTCCTTATGAACCAAGATGGAGGCCGAAGAACAGACTTCAGAAAACCTGTGGCTAGAACCCTCGTTTAACAATCTGCTCCTCGGTCAACGCACAAATCTGGACTACCCATTACTGAGACAAGTACTCATGTCGACCAAACTCTACATGGACGAAGTTACTAATGAATAGAACCATTCCCAAAGTTCCGCGCTCCCCTTCGCCTCATTGTTTCGTCGGAAACGCAGACGTCTGACCCGTCTGTTTTAATTTCGTCTGACAGTATCGCACACCGACAACAACAACGGCAAAGAGGGAAAAACAACAGATAATGAACGGTGTCACTTCAGCCGAAATGACTGCAAACAGCGGCGACGAGTCCCGCTGATCAAATAAGCCTTTTTCACTAGCAAACCTCCGCATTTGACCTTTAAGTCTGTCGCTTAAGTGAGACGGCCTAATTTGCAAAGTGGCAAGTCCAAATCGAATTAATACGGTAATGTATATATAGGAAGACTTAGAGTGAAAGGCTAATGAAATTACTCGTATCTAGAAGATACCTATGCGAACTCCAGGCCACGCGCATGCGATCTGGTCAGCAATGTATGGAGAGTGAGATAACGAGCATCCAACTGCACATTGGTTTCACAAGCGGACAGAGCAAAAATGTGACAAAAACTTTCTGAATCGACCCCGTTTTATCGACAGTTTCCTAGCCACCAGCTCCACCTATCATACCATTCCTTATTTTCTAAACAACCGGTGGTTGTCGTTGACGCATAAACCCATGACAACAGATCCGCCGGTGCCTGAAAAAAACGCATCGTTGGCGTTTACAGCGGCTGTTGACAAGATAAATAGGGTAATCCTGTAGAGTTGCTGGAGGCAAAAGTCGCCATCCGGCTTATGTGATCTCACCGGACAGACAGTATTCCTGACAACAAGCCACCGTGTTCACCCCGGAGGCCGCCATAATCATAAGCTTCCCCGTCAACCAGATTTTTTTCTATCTCATTTCCTTCGCATGCTTTTAGGAAATGGACACGAGGACAATAAGTAGCTCCGATGACAGTAGAAATAATGGCCCTTTTTTTTTATTTATTGCTTCAGAAGTACATATTTTACCTGTTGCGATGGAACCGAAAGTCGTGAACGATGTTTCTGCTCAGATAGCCAACCGACCAATAGACGACTAATGTTTATTGCAGATTGCACTTACGGCAGTGGACAGTATCTGCACATATGATAGCATTTTTTTCTGTTTTCAGCCTATTTAGCAGAATGGATCGCTCAGAATGAATCGGGGGGGGGGGGGGGATGAAGTAANGGGTTATGAAGTAAAAAAGCGAAAAAAAACTAAGACTAATGAGGCAACGATGCAATGCTTCCCCCCTTTTATCAACAAAGCTGACGCGATGTCAAAAAAGATTAAAAATGCATCAGTTTAAATTGAGTTATGTTGTGATACGTATACAGCGATCTCAGCCAGATTGTCCCTGAAGGTTTTGGTGGTGATAATCTATACACAGTCTTCAGGACCTGGAGGTAGGTTTAATCATATCACGGCCGTCTCTTGGGGAGCAGATTGGAATGGCAATGATTGGATTTTTCGGTCGTCTGGTAGACCTGTTAGTCTAACGTCTGTCGGGTTTTGCTGGAGCTCGTCGGACGAGTCATCAACATTGGGCTGTCAGAGTGGAGCAGTGGAAACATCGGTACCTCTCACATCTGAGGGTTCAGGTTCGATCCCCGGTCAGACCCGCCCTTTGACTCTCTTTAAAGAGAATTAGTCACGATAGTCAAAAATAACACCAAGAATGATTTCGTGGCCCACGAAATTCACAATTTCAAAATCACAAATTTCGTATTTCAGCGGATTACATCCCTGGTCAAGCCAAGATTTGCAGTTGACCTGTTTTAAATGCTGTTCGAGGGCAGCAAAACCACAGCAGTTGTGCAAATACGCTTTTAGTAGACAATGAATTCCCGATGTGAACACTCTGTAATAGATTCAAGATGGCGGCGTTTGATTCTCTATGCAGACACCTTGACGGACACGACCAGTTCGCTTTGACGCTGCAGGGGTTCACTCCGGACACACTGGTTTCCTCCTGCTTGCGTTCAATTCGCCCAATATTTTCTATAGAGCTTATGATACAGTATTTGGCACTCAGCTCTCAATTCAATACCTAAACCTCGTCACGACTGACTGCGGAGTTGTGATGACATGGGACGAGGTCGCCAGGATCGAAATTGACAGACGACACCAGCACGGAAGTCAGGAAATCCAACGGAAACCACCGATCATTTCCGACGACAAACGAATTCCGTGCTCATGAATGGAGGCGCGAGACAGGAAGTCCAAGGTTTCCTGTCATCACGCGCAAAGAAAGACAGATGAGTTTGCCAACTGCGCATGCGCAACGTTTCTACAGGGTGCTCCAAGGAAAACACTTTCGGAAATGTCGCTGCTCCATCATCGGCGGGCTAAGTGAATTTTGCGCCGTGACGTACTGCTTTGTGGCTTCCAAGATTCATGTTTGATATGATGCGCAAAGAAAGCGACTATTTCCTTTTTTACAGTAGCGAAAAATTCTTTTGATTTATTCACCGCTAGGCCAGTCTAGACAACGTATAAAAGAAAGACGCCACTGTATTCTCCAATAAAAACACTGCCTCGGCGAAAACATGGAGAAAAAAACTACTAAGATGCTGGAGATGTAATGATTTTTGTCAATAAGTGCAATGTTTGCTTTGTCTAAGCAGATTATATTGTTCACGACATCCCCGGAGAAGATATCGGTGGCCATGTTATTAAGCCATTGATTTACATTCCGTCGATTCGGCTTACAAATGTAATCTGGGATTGGGCCTCGTCTGTTGGGGTTTGTTGGTAATAACAGCTAGTCAGACGATTCAGTCGTCTTTTACATCAGTTCAATGGCCCATCGTCTCTTTATTGGAATGTACATGTATGTCAGAGACGTCCCAAATAGCTTTTGTTTATCTCCATCGACTGCCACTAGATGCCGCCTCCGTCAATCAAGTGACATCTGGCGGCTGTACCGAACATCGTTAATTAATAGACGGCACCAGATTCCGACAAGGAAACCATCCATCCCAAGTCGTCGGAGGGATAGCTTCGAATACGAGGCTCATGACGTCACTGGGAGAAGCCCGGATGTGCAAAAGCAGGGAATTCTATTGGCACTGTAACTCCCACTCACGTGATACAAATGCAGCTAACATTTTAAAAATAGCCGTTTGAAGAGGCACACGTGATCAACCCACATCCCTCAGAACGCCTGGGGTAGACTGAGAAGTTTCCCATTTCAAACGATCGACGTTGTGAAATATCGTTTCAACCCACTGGCAGTCGACTCCATTATGCTAATTAGGGCCAGGATGGGTTAATTAATATTCAAACGGGTGTGCTGTTGCAGACGGAGCACTCTTCTGGGAACGTGGAGCGTCGCTTCATATACATATCAGATTGAGCCTACACGATACGTATCTGTTGAGACGGGCGTTTGTAAAACACGGAACAAAACGAGCGGAACGAAACAGAGCCGTGATGCAGAAGATGGTCTGTATATGGGAAAAGTTCATCTGCAGACCTTTCGGGTGGCACTAAATTGGGAACTTCAATCCGAAACGCTGCAGTAGAAACAGCATTATATTAAAATCAATACGGGTGAAATGAATTTCAACAGTTGGCAGACGACGCTGAAGAATATCAGACAATTTTGAGAGCAAAGTAAATAAATCCAGATTGAGTAAACTTTTGTTGGTGTGATATTGCAAGCAGTGTTTCAGAAATCTCTTCAGATGTTGTGTGCCTGCTTTCTCAGCACCTCGGCTAGCTGTGTTGGGTCAACAGCCCTGCATTCGACCACAAGGATGATGATGCTGGCACCGACACGCACCTCATCAGTCCAACTGACCATGTAATTATTCCTAGCACGGTCAGTAACGGGATACAACCGTCTGGTAATTTCCTGTCATCGCTATCACTTGAGAGGCTTCGTACTTTTTCGGAAAGACGGAAACGGCGTGGATCATTCATGACAATCTGATGGGTCCGTGTTCCCAATGCTCCCGTCCGTAGGATCCGTACGTAAACTGGTTTCGCCTTCTACATGTATTCCTATGACTAAAGCACGGTGAGACGATAGAGAACTAGTCTGGATACAGATCCGCATTTGCCAGTAACGTTCCTGATTCTTCGAGACAGTAAAGAGGCAACACTCATCCTAAAGTATCGCGAGGAAGGTTGTCACATGCAGATGGCGCCCTAGTCATCCATCACTTTCGGCAGTGCTGCCACCTACAAATTAGCGACGCCACCCATGGAACTTTAGAGTCGATACCATGAGGCCCGAGTTTGCAGTCGCAGTAAACTAAACCGGAAATAGCGATATATGAAACAAAGGCATAAAAATGATTGGAAATTTTAAGAGTGCTTGAGTTGCGTTCAACAGCAGGAAGCACTATTGATATTGTTGTGGCTTTGCATAGTTTAGAATGATGTGAAGCACATAATTATGAAGTAAAAAAGCGAAAAAAAACTAAGACTAATGAGGCAACGATGCAATGCTTCCCCGCTTTTCTCAACAAAGCTGACGCGATGTCAAAAAAGATTAAATATGCATCAGTTTAAATTGAGTTATGTTGTGATACGTATACAGCGATCTCAGCCAGATTGTCCCTGAAGGTTTTGGTGGTGATAATCTATACACAGTCTTCAGGACCGGGAGGTAGGTTTAATCATATCACGGCCGTCTCGTGGGGAACAGATTGGAATGGCAATGATTGGATTTTTCGGTCGTCTGGTAGACCTGTTCGTCTAACGTCTGTCGGGTTTTGTTGGAGCTCGTCGGGCGAGTCATCAACATTGGGCAGTCAGAGTGGAGCAGTGGTAACATCGGTACCTCTCACATCTGAGGGTTCAGGTTCGATCACCGGCCGGACCCGACCTTCGACTCTCTTTAAAGGGATTTTTTAGTCGCGATAGTCAAAAATAACACCAAGAATAATATCGTGGCCCACGAAATTCACAATTTCAAAATTACAAATTTCGTATTTTAGGCCTACCGGATTGCATCCCTGGACAAGCCTAGATTTGCAGTCGACCTGGTTTAAATGCTGTTCGAGGGCAGCAAAGCCTCAGCAGTTGTGCAAATATGCTTTCAGTAGACGATGAATTCCCGACGTGAACACTGTGTAATCAATTCAAGATGGCGGCGTTTGATTCTGTATGCAGACACCTTGACGGACACGACCAGTTCGCTTTGACGCTGCAGGGGTTCACGCCGGACACACTGGTTTCCTCCTGCTTGCGTTCAATTCGCCCAATATTTTCTATAGAGCTTATGATACAGTATTTGGCACTCAGCTCTCAATTCAATACCTAAACCTCGTCACGACTGCGGAGTTGTGATGACATGGGACGAGGTCGCCAGGATCGAAATTGACAGACGACACTAGCACGGAAGTCAGGAAATCCAACGGAAACCACCGATCAATTCCGACGACAAACGAATTCCGTGCTCATGAATGAAGGCGCGAGACAGGAAGTCCAAGGTTTCCTGTCATCACGCGCAAAGAAAGACAGATGAGTTTGCAATTTGCTGCGCATGCGCAACGTTTCTACAGGGTGCTCCAATGAAAACACTTTGGGAAATATCGCTGCTCCATTTCTCAATCATCGGCGGGCTAAGTGAATTTCGCGCCGGGACGTACTGCTTTGTGGCTTTCAAGATTTATGTTTGATATGATGCGCAAAGAAAGCGACTATTTCCTTTTTTACAGTAGCGAAAATTTCTTTTGATTTATTCACCGCAGGCCAGTCTAGACAACGTATAAAAGAAAGACGCCACTGTATTCTCCAATAAAAACACTGAGAAAAACATGGAGAAAAAAACTACTAAGATGCTGGAGATGTAATGATTTTTGTCAATAAGTGCAATGTTTGCTTTGTCTAAGCAGATTATATTGTTCACGACATCCCCGGAGAAGATATCGGTGGCCATGTTATTAAGCCATTGATTTACATTCCGTCGATTCGGCTTACAAATGTAATCTGGGATTGGGCCTCATCTGTTGGGGTTTGTTGGTAATAACAGCTAGTCAGACGATTCAGTCATCTTTTACATCAGTTCAATGGCCCATCGTCTCTTTATTGGAATGTACATGTATGTCAGAGACGTCCCAAATAGCTTTTGTTTATCTCCATCGACTGCCACTAGATGCCGCCTCCGTCAATCAAGTGACATCTGGCGGCTGTACCGAACATCGTCAATTAATAGACAGCACCAGATTCCGACAAGGAAACATCCATCCCAAGTCGTCGGAGGGATAGCTTCGAATACGAGGCTCATGACGTCACTGGGAGAAGCCCGGATGTGCAAAAGCAAAAGCAGGGAATTCTATTGGCATTGTAACTCCCACTCACGTGATACAAATGCAGCTAACATTTTAAAAATAGCCGTTTGAAGAGGCACACGTGATCAACCCACATCCCTCAGAACGCCTGGGGTAGACAGAGAAGTTTCCAATTTCAAACGATCGACGTTGTGAAATATCGTTTCAACCCACTGGCAGTCGACTCCATTATGCTAATTAGGGCCAGGATGGGTTAATTAATATTCAAACGGGTGTACTGTTGCAGACGGAGCACTCTTCTGGGAACGTGGAGCGTCGCTTCGCCTACTCTTCATATACATATCAGATTGAGCCTACACGATACGTATCTGTTGAGACGGGCGTTTGTAAAACACGGAACAAAACGAGTGGAACGAGAGACAGAGCCGTGATGCAGAAGATGGTCTGTATATCTATGGGAAAAGTTCATCTGCAGACCTTTCGGGTGGCACTAAATTGGGAACTTCAATCCGAAACGCTGCAGTAGAAACAGCATTATATTAAAATCAATATGGGTGGAATGAATTTCAACAGTTGGCAGACGACGCTGAAGAATATCAGACAATTTTGAGAGCAAAGTAAATAAATCCAGATTGAGTAAACTTTTGTTGGTGTGATATTGCAAGCAGCGATTCAGAAACCTCTTCAGATGTTGTGTGCCTGCTTTCTCAGCACCTCGGCTATAGCTGTGTTGGGTCAACAGCCCTGCATTCGACCACAAGGACGATGATGCTGACACCGACACGAACCTCATCAGTCCAACTGACCATGTAATTATTCCTAGCACGGTAAGTAACGGGATACAACCGTCTGGTAATTTCCTGTCATCGCTATCACCTGAGAGGCTTCGTACTTTTTCGGAAAGACGGAAACGGCGTGGATCATTCATGACAATCTGGGTTCGTGTTCCCAATGCTTCCGCAGGATCAGTACGTAAACTGGTTTCGTCTTCTACATGTATTCCTATGACTAAAGCACGGTGAGACGATAGAGAACTAGTCTGGATACAGATCCGTATTGGCCAGTAACGTTCCTGATTCTTCGAGACAGTAAAGAGGCAACAATCATCCTAAAGTATCGCGAGGAAGGTTTTCACATGCAGATGGCGCCCTGGTCATCCATCACTTTCGGCAGTGCTGCCACCTACAAATTAGCGACGCCACCCATGGAACTTTAGAGTCGATACCACGAGGCCCGAGTTTGCAGTCGCAGTAAACTAAACCGGAAATAGCGATATATGAAACAAAGGCATAAAAATGATTGGAAATTTTAAGAGTGCTTGAGTTGCGTTCAACAGCAGGAAGCACTATTGATATTGTTGTGGCTTTGCATAGTTTAGAATGATGTGAAGCACATAGTTCAGTAGCCTCGTGTATATTTGCGGGTAGGTGGAACACCAAGAGCTATTATAGAGAGGTTTTGCGCCTCTGTGGATAACGTTCCGACGACGTGTTAGGAGAGGGGTGAAAGTCGAGGCTTAACCTCATGGGAGCACGGGTCTAATGGCCGAAAATCATGAACGAATGGCCCAATTTATGAATAGCACACCAATATTTGACCATTCTTTCCTAAATTGAACTTGGCCACACCACCAAAACAATCTGGCCCACCTTCGATGTAGGTTCTGCGTTTCAGATCGCGCCACCTGGCGCCGCGGAGCAAGTGGTGTACCCTAGCGACGATGTGTGGAGATTGCCACTAAAGGTCGATTTAACCATTCCCATCCGGTGTAACAGGAATCCATGTCCCACGGGAATCGAATCCCGGTTGTATTTTTCGACAAGGGATCAAAGAAAGAAAGCAGGGCCGTTGATTTAAAACCGTACAATAACAGACTATTGTCACTCGGACTTCCATTCCTAGGACTCACGTTCCTTTCACACCTATACGTAACCTCTCTCATGACAGCTCATCTACATTTACGTATTGTAGCAATCCGACAAAGCATACCTCATTAATTGAGCTGTAAATATGTATAGATATACATGGGCACGTTAATGAATGTACGCCTGTTGTACTCTGTCAGCAGACAGCGTAGCTTATGAAATTGACATTAGTCATCATGAATGTATTACGTGAAATATACCCGTTAGTATTGATGAATCGTCAGGCGAGTGGTTTGGTTTGTGAGAGAGGTACACACAGTGGTTATGGACTGCTGTTATAGTTAGAGAAATAGATATGTTCGGGATGAAGGCGCTCCTCCGTGGCGCCAGTTGGCTCCCTCGGGTAACCCAAACCGTAGAAAACGATTGGCATTCGTTTGTGTCACTGGTCTCGACGTAAGTTGTAAATGCCAAACCAGCAATGGGGAATTGTCCAGTGAGAGCCAAGGAGAAGTGAGAGCCTTCAGCAGCATCAGCTACCGGTGTCTTCAAGGAATGGACGGCTCACTTCAAGGTCATTTAACTATGACACAAGAAAGTGACGCAGCCCAGGGTCCTCTGGTTCGAAACCACAGACTGCGCGGCCGCGTTTCTTTGTCCGACATTGCCTCAAAATAAGGCCACCCCATCTGCTTCAGAAGTAAAGGTGTATCTAAGACATGGCACCCCTGTTTGCCGATCTTGGACCGACCGGTAGGCTACAGCTGGAATAACTGTAGGCCTACGTAACCCTGTTGGCAAACCATTGTTGTCGGATCCTGTACCACATAATATCTCAATACTATTTAATTGTCGCTATTGTCTCTTTTTCTATCATCAACATCAAATTGGGCCAGAGTTCGGTTCGTGTCATACCAACGGCATCATGCACATACCAACAACCAAGACCAATTTCCGAAAACAAAAAGAGTCATCCTTTTAAATACAATAACCTACCTTCGTCATCCAATGTCCTTTTGATCTCATTCTTGCCTTAGAGCAACTTGTCCGTCAGTGAAAAGGGATAGAATACGAAAAAGGTCCTTGTCTAGTCCCTCATAAAATCGGCTGCGCTGAATCAGAGGTCCGCCGATGAAATCATTTGACTATCACCTGATCCGTTGAGGCGGTATCATTGATACACCGCTGTATTATCGGTAACAGTACACAATGTTTGCTACGAATCTCTCCCACGAAAAAGAAATATAGGGTGACCAGTCGGCGAGTGTAAAGGTTTTCATTCAAAGAATCCGAGACTTGTATATCCGCCCCTTAATTGTCTGACTAACATCCCCTCAGTCGATGACCAGTCTGACCTTTTCCTGCATCTAAAGGCCGTGTGGTCCAGGAAACTTGGCAACTCGAGCTGGGCTTGTAGGTAGCTGCGACCTGCCGCGAGGTGTTGTCGGAAAACGGTTACTGAATGACGTCCGCTCGTGGGAGGCCTCGTGGTGTCCAGAAGATGGCAGGAGTACCGTCACTGCGGTGCGAGAGTCCTCGACCTGATACGAAAAACGGAAGGGCACGGTCGGCAATGCTTACGTCCGCTACGAGGAAGGCCTCAGATCTGCGATTGAGGAGAACAACTGTACAATACGGCCAGACACTCAATATCTAATGTCCCCTTGATGAAGGGTCGACGACACCAAAAAAGGATACGTCACCAAATGACTCCGACCGGTCAAGAAGGCCTCGGCGTCCAACAGACAGCTACGAGGCTAGGCACCAGTCCAGTGCTAGAAGCTAAGTCCAGTCCACCAGATGAGTCGTGGCGTCAGCAGAACCAGCGTACGGACACATGCACCGTATATCAACGTCTGCCTGACACAGACGTATGAAAACGAACACCGAATATGGATCTCCGCCAGCAAAATGCCTTGACGTACACAGACCAATGAGAGGTCACTGAATCTCCAAGTCCGTCGGTTACTAGGGTTGAATTCGTCTCTATGGAGAGAAGTCTACTGAGGGAAATGTCCCGTCTGCCGCTTTGTACGACAGGTGGTCTCTCTGTATCCGTTTCTCTGAGCAACGAAACCCCGACAGGTGAATCTCCCCGATGTCAAGAATATTCCAAGAATGACGAGCACGTCCTGGGGCTCTAAGCAATTACAGGAGGACAGTTAACCTTTCTTCAGGACTGCTATCGAAAGCGCATCTGTTCTTCTTGGTTTTATGAGGCCTGTATCCCTGCCGGCCCACCGTGTCTGCCGCTCTGACCTTTTCCTCTGTGACCGTGTGTCTGTCCATCAACGCCCCTTGGGTCTTAGAATATTGTGAAAGATCGATGGACGCCTACAGAATCTGGCCGGGAAATCTATCGAACAATATTCCACCAAGCCTTAGGGACTAGACCTTGTTAATGAAGCCAATGGTCTATATTCATCCGTCCAATTGAAAACTGATGAGATTTCCTGACCCCTTGGTTGGAGGGTGCTACAAACGCTGACTCCTTTGCTGGAGAGTGTTCTCAATGTCGGTCGTTGGGATGACTGTGTTCCAGTCGACGTCAGACTCTCTCAGCGCCGCTCTTTGCGCAGAATTCTTGCAGAATAACACGACGTGTGACGTTTTCCAACATACACTCCTACAAGTCTTGAAATGCCCGCAAAATGGTACCACCAATCCCTTTGCCTTTTGGTAACCTAACTCCTAACTTCAACACGAAATCGGCGGAGTACAGGCAAACATTGACGCCTACTACTCTTGTCGTGGCCTTCGGGATAGGCCAACTTCTTCGTGTGTCAAACAACAGCTCCTTTCGTCTTTACCTTTTGAGTAAGCCTACTCCCTTCCAACTTCAACTCGAAGTTCAAAGCGAAAAAGTCGGCTAGGGGGTTAAAGGCGACGAGTTTCTTTTAAAAAGTCGATGATACTAAAAGCCAATAAGACCTGTTTATAATCTCCAATAATGCATCCACTGTCGGTGAACACGGCACAGAAATGTCATCTGCTTGGTTGCTTTATTCCATTCACCACTGAACCTGTTGCTGTTGATTGCTACATGGAACCTGGGCCTTGTTCAGATAGATCCGATCTAACCGTCTGTGTCCGCTTCCCTGCCGCAGAAGCAACAATGAATCACGTCTCCAGCAGATACACAAGACCAATGTCCGCCGTTTGAGGAAATTATCGGACTTGTTAGGTTAGCAAATCTGTACAGAATCTCATCGTTCGCTGGTTCGGCGTGCGTAATGAGAATTCTCCCCGGGCATCTTGTTTCGATCCGTTTCATATCCTATTTTGGGTTCGCTGCCTTCAAAATGAATGACTGGAGTCGAAGCAGACGACAGTAGGAAATAAACTGATCAGAATTAACAGTTTATGAGCATCTTCTGCGGAACTGTCGGCAAATGCTCCGCTGCAGACGCCTTCGCTTCCAGTTGGTTGTCTGGAGGTAAATCTCGGCCCAAGAATGGGTAGCTCATCAGAAAGAATGGTTTAAACAGGGTATATTCCTTCGTCATCAAGTCCCTTTCAAACCTCCCTAAGCAGGATGAGTCTCAGCCTCTCACTTCGCAGTCCCTCCTCAAAGGAGCGGTACCAGTCATGCCAGTGGCATTGTAATCCCTTCGGCTGTTTCTCCCGGGGTTTCTCCATCAAGAATTATCTTTGTTTAGAGCTAATCCAGGGAAATTCGCAAAAAAACACCTTGCACTACATCCCTCTGACCAACCGACTGGCCTCTGAATCATTACAAAACAAAACACGATCATCGGCTGCGATGTACGTTTTCATGCATCTACAGTTCAATACTCTCGCCTGCTGTCAGGCTCGTGTGTATTCAACCTGTTTAATCGAATCAAAATTGCCTCCGGCGCTGACAGCGATGGCGGGGATCTTGATCAGTCACCTGAGAACTACCAGATTGCCATTGTTCGCAAATGCTGCACAACAAAACACAGGCACGCCATTGTTAATTACACCGGAATAGCAACAGGTTGGTGATATCTCTACCTCCGCGGTGTTAGATACGACTGGAGAGTTCCTGGCAACCGATGGCGCCCTGTTTTGTTTCGCGTAGATGTAATGATATTCGATGGCGGTTGCGCCACGAAATTCTTTCATGTCCGCGATTTCATTCCATCTGCAGTTCCTTTACCCCGGCAACATTTTGATAAAAGCGGGTTGATCATCACTCAGATCATGTAGCCGGCAGCTGTCATCGCTCCCAGAACTGCTTTGAGAACATTACCATGTTGAAAGTTTTCATGCACGTAACGTTATCCGACCAGATTAAGATTTGCAACTCGGCTGAGGATTTCAGTCACGAGTTTGGCTAACCAAAGGAGACACGGAGGAATTCCTGTCATGCACGGCCAGCTGTCAAGACACCGGTGAATTTGCTAGTGCAGCGGACCGCACGCGATGATAGAGATACCTCTAGCTTGAAAAAGATGCTGGGGTGTTACAGAGTTGCGCAATGGAAACATCGACGCCTATCACTGACCTCTGAGTACCGGTGTAATGTTTTTCACTGCCCCCGTTTGCCAGTGCCTCCCAACAAAAGATTGACGGAATAAGCCGCGACGTGACAATGGGGGAGGCACTGATCAACATGTCTTTCTGTATTTGAGTGTCCGCCGAACAATGAAGCGGGCATTGTCATACGGGGGGCATTCTCATACATGTACATTCACCGGGCTCGATTCCTGGTCCGGCCAATTCTTCTTTGAAAGCACAGGTTCTCTTGGGGGCATTTTGTTGCCCAATTTTGTCTACAGATCTAAACCATGTGATGTGGTATTTGGTGTTCAACTCTCGATTATTTATTTTTTAGAGACTTTCAGAGAATGGGTGATGTTTACCCAGACATTTTAACATACCAAATTCGCGTTTTTTTCTAATCGTCGTTCATAATAAACCTAACTATATAAATTAACACGAGATGAGAGCCAAATGCAGACAATCCGTATAAAACCACTGGCCTGTAATGAAGTAATGACAGCTCAAGTCCTTTGGTCAAACTGAGCTCGAGCCGACTCGAGTGGTGATAAGGGTTGGCTCATGATATCATATTAGATTTAATAACTACTTCAGGAAAGCCATACGTGTACAGCAAACTTGAATACTAACACATTAAATGAGAATTATACTGGGTATATATTCTCCGCAGCCCCCTCATTCCCGAGGGGGGGGCTCCCGGATCAAAGCGCCGGACGATTATCAGATTGTCGTCAGCTGCTTCGTTTGATGTATCATCTCAAAATGATTGGGCATAATCTCGTGGAAAATTGCTGGCCTCAGCAGGACATTACCTCTACTGGCGATACAGTAAGCACGCGATTAAAGGACCACTGTATTGCATCTTTCTGTCGACAGCCGGCGCCACCGGCACCATGCTCCAATACTGTAGTTATGCCTTTCGCCCCAGTGTATGCGGTAGTTTACCAAGTCGTTAATAGAGGTCTCCCCCTTAACGCGGGTACGTGTAACGCAGGATTGGGAAGCAATACTGTGGTCCTTTAAGCGGTTGCCTTGGCGACATTTTTATCGCTAATGACAGTTGTCATGTCTGCATTGTTCACGCACAATAAACATTCTATGAAGTGGCTGCCAAGTTGCGATTCTACAGAAGTCGAAGCTACAACTCGAACTGAATAGGTATGTTACTTCTAAAACCCTCCTTCCCATGCCATGGATGTTTGCACGTATTTGAAGCTCTGTTTAACACGGCACTGGCTGATATTAAGCTAGCAAATTCCATGAAGAGAAGTTTTGATAGTTGTGAGACCATTTTTATATGTTAAAGTATACGTCTGTACGTATGTGTGTGAAATATCAAGTCCATTTGATGACAATAACATTGTTTTTGCAGCCTCCCCAAAAGGTTGTGTGTCAGATCAGGTTGTGGATGGGATATGAATATACTTTGATCGGGCAGTTTTGCTCTCAAAGTCACCCGTTTATTTCCATGAAGAGAAGTTTTGGTTGTTGTGAGACCATTTTTATATGTTAAAGTATACGTCTGTACGTATGTGTGTGAACTATCAAGTCGATTTGATGACGATAACATTGTTTTTGCAGCCTCCCAAAAAGGTTGTGTGTCAGATCAGGTTGTGGATGGGATATGAATATACTTTGATCGGGCAGTTTTGCTCTCAAAGTCACCCGTTTATTTCCATGAAGAGAAGTTTTGATTGTTGTGAGACCATTTTTATATGTTAAAGTATACGTCTGTACGTATGTGTGTGAAATATCAAGTCGATTTGATGACGATAACATTGTTTTTGCAGCCTCCCAAAAAAGTTGTGTGTCAGATCAGGTTGTGGATGGGATATGAATATGCTTTGTTGATCGGGCAGTTTTGCTCTCAAAGTCACCCGTTTATTTCCATGAAGAGAAGTTTTGATTGTTGTGAGACCATTTTTATATGTTAAAGTATACGTCTGTACGTATGTGTGTGAAATATCAAGTCGATTTGATGACGATAACATTGTTTTTGCAGCCTCCCAAAAAAGTTGTGTGTCAGATCAGGTTGTGGATGGGATATGAATATGCTTTGTTGATCGGGCAGTTTTGCTCTCAAAGTCACCCGTTTATTTCCATGAAGAGAAGTTTTGATTGTTGTGAGACCATTTTTATATGTTAAAGTATACGTCTGTACGTATGTGTGTGAAATATCAAGTCGATTTGATGACGATAACATTGTTTTTGCAGCCTCCCAAAAAAGTTGTGTGTCAGATCAGGTTGTGGATGGGATATGAATATGCTTTGTTGATCGGGCAGTTTTGCTCTCAAAGTCACCCGTTTATTTCCATGAAGAGAAGTTTTGATTGTTGTGAGACCATTTTTATATGTTAAAGTATACGTCTGTACGTATGTGTGTGAAATATCAAGTCGATTTGATGACGATAACATTGTTTTTGCAGCCTCCCAAAAAAGTTGTGTGTCAGATCAGGTTGTGGATGGGATATGAATATGCTTTGTTGATCGGGCAGTTTTGCTCTCAAAGTCACCCGTTTATTTCCATGAAGAGAAGTTTTGATTGTTGTGAGACCATTTTTATATGTTAAAGTATACGTCTGTACGTATGTGTGTGAAATATCAAGTCGATTTGATGACGATAACATTGTTTTTGCAGCCTCCCAAAAAAGTTGTGTGTCAGATCAGGTTGTGGATGGGATATGAATATGCTTTGTTGATTGGGCAGTTTTGCTCTCAAAGTCACCCGTTTATTTCCATGAAGAGAAGTTTTGATTGTTGTGAGACCATTTTTATATGTTAAAGTATACGTCTGTACGTATGTGTGTGAAATATCAAGTCGATTTGATGACGATAACATTGTTTTTGCAGCCTCCCAAAAAAGTTGTGTGTCAGATCAGGTTGTGGATGGGATATGAATATGCTTTGTTGATCGGGCAGTTTTGCTCTCAAAGTCACCCGTTTATTTCCATGAAGAGAAGTTTTGATTGTTGTGAGACCATTTTTATATGTTAAAGTATACGTCTGTACGTATGTGTGTGAAATATCAAGTCGATTTGATGACGATAACATTGTTTTTGCAGCCTCCCAAAAAGTTAGTGTGTCAGATCAGGCTGTGAATGGGATATGAAATGCTTTGTTGACCGGGCAGTTTTGCTCTCAAAGTCACCCGTTTATTTCCATGAAGAGAAGTGTTGATTGTTGTGAGACCATTTTTATATGTTAAAGTATACGTCTGTACGTATGTGTGTGAAATATCAAGTCGATTTGATGACGATAACATTGTTTTTGCAGCCTCCCAAAAAGTTAGTGTGTCAGATCAAGCTGTGAATGGGATATGAAATGCTTTGTTGACCGGGCAGTTTTGCTCTCAAAGTCACCCGTTTATTTCCATGAAGAGAAGTTTTGATGGTTGTGAGACCATATTTGACCAGCCATTGCAGGGGACCATTAAAACAAAGGGGCAGATACAATGGCTAAAATCGACTTGTCATCGACTGCCCCGCTGGGCACAGACTTTTGTGGCACCTGATCGGTCTTTCCAACGGCGAGCTTGCCGACCGATTCTCTCGTCCTTGCGATCAGAAACTGCAAGTGTTACATCTGCCAGTGTTTCCTGTGTGTCCCTACATGTATTTTGGAAACACACAGAGAGATCGACACGTTTCTCTGTGTGTCCCCCTGTTGTCAAGTCGCAGCTTATTCCGTCAGACAATAGGAAGGGANATTATTAAAGTATATGTCTGTACGTATGTGTGTGAAATATCAAGTCGATTTTATGACGATAACATTGTTTTTGCAGCCTCCCAAAAAGTTAGTGTGTCAGATCAGGCTGTGAGGGATATGAAATGCTTTTTTGACCGGGCAGTTTTGCTCTCAAAGTCACCCGTTTATTTCCATGAAGAGAAGTTTTGATTGTTGTGAGACCATTTTTTTTATGTTAAAGTAGGCCTATATGTCTGTAGGGTCTACGTATGTGTGTGAAATATCAAGTCGATTTTATGACGATAACATTGTTTTTGCACCTCCCAAAAAGTTAGTGTGTCAGATCAGGCTGTGAATGGGATTATGAAATGCTTTGTTGACCGGGCAGTTTTGCTCTCAAAGTCACCCGTTTATTTCCATGAAGAGAAGTTTTGATTGTTGTGAGACCATTTTTATATATTAAAGTATATGTCTGTACGTATGTGTGTGAAATATCAAGTCGATTTTATGACGATAACATTGTTTTTGCAGCCTCCCAAGAAGTGAGTGTGTCAGATCAGGCTGTGAATGGGATTATGAAATGCTTTGTTGACCGGGTAGTTTTGCTCTCAAAGTCACCCGTTTATTACCATGAAGAAAAGTTTTGATTGTTGTGAGACCATTTTTATATGTTAAAGTATATTTCTGTACGTATGTGTGTGAAATATCAAGTCGATTTTATGACGATAACATTGTTTTTGCAGCTTCCCAAAAAGTTAGTGTGTCAGATCAGGCTGTGAATGGGATATGAAATGCTTTGTTGACCGGGCAGTTTTGCTCTCAAAGTCACCCGTTTATTTCCATGAAGAGAAGTTTTGATTGTTTGTGAGACCATTATGCCGCAGAGATTGCCTCCAGAGCGAATTTTTTGAAAATGTCGCGGCGCGCGACACTTTTTTCATCAACCAATCAGATAAACGTCACTGGCGCACCGCTGACTTTTTCACGCGCGAAAATAAGTTTTGATGAACTAGCGAATATTAACTTACTGCTCTCACCCAAACACAATGACGGGCCTGTGCTATTTTGCGACACCTAATATGGTCACCCTCCTAACTTTTGTGTAGTGTGAACTTTATGCCTCCTGGTATATTTTTTAGGCGTGCACACGTTTTCGCTACACAACATCCCCGCGGCTTTCCTTAAAGCCCCACTACATGTATTCAAAAAAAATGCTAGACTTAAGTCAGTCATGTGACGTGGTTTGAGCCAATCAGATGCCTGCAAGTTCGGGTCCCACGGTGTCGCGGTCGCGCTGTGTATGAACACAGGCCCCTGAAGCCTAGTTAGCGGGATTATCGGGTTAGTTAGCGGGAATATCGGGTTAAACCATCGCTAACTAGGCTTCAGGGGCCTGTGGTATGAACGAAAGTACAGAAAATTTGTCGCGGTCGGTGTCACTGTCGCGGTCGCGCTATTAGATGTGTTGCCGGACTTTACCAAACAGTAGTCTAGAGTTTTCGCAAGACGGCCCATGCAGTTACCCGACGACCGCCGCCCTGCCACCATACAATGGGCGCATCCGAAAATCATACTGCAATCCGGGCAATGAGGTGACCATTTGACATAATCAAGGCTGGTCACTTCGCCCTTTGAACTATGCTCCCTCCAAACTCATCCGCAGTGCCGTAATGCTCCATTAGGAAATTGGAGCATCTTTGCGGAATGCGAAGCCACTGCGGAGGAGTTTGCGCTCCCTCCACTGACTCGTCGCAAAACGTTGTCCTGGGCCAAACAGTGGGCCGTTGCGGAAACTGACTAGGGAGGTTTCGCAAGCGCCCGGTTTAGGCCCGACGACGACGTTTTATCTATTGTGTGGGTATACCCAAACAATAGATAAACGTCGTCGTGTGGCCTAACCGCGTGCTTGCGAAACCTCCCTACTATTACTGCCCAGCCACTCAACCAATAGAGAGAGAGAACGAGTGATGACACTGTCTTCATCGCAATCATTGTCTCATTCAATCACGGTCGGTGTTCATTTCATCTCGGCGGTGGCAGGTCGACGCACCGTGTCAGCAGATCCTGTGGTTGGTATGACTATCGAGGTAACGTGCTTTGTCTGTTTCGCGGCTTCAATCTTGAAGGATAGGCTATTTCACGAAGACGGCAGCAGATTATCACGCGAGGATTATTTGATGCGCGATGGATTGTGTGAAAAACTAAGCCGAGTGTTACGATAGAGAAACCTGGACAGGTAAGAAGATTCACGTTGATTTCTTGGTACAACTGACACACTGAAGTCATGCTATTGGGTCATATGAATAAAGACTAGCAAATGCTTTACTACAGATTTGTACAGCATTGCCTGGTGCATTTGTATTGAAATAATCAAGTAAAAGCATTTACTAGTCTTTATTCATATGACCCAATTATTTGTTTGACTGTGATTGATCTTGCAATGGGTCATATGAATAAAGACTAGCAAATGCTTTTACTTGCATTTTGCAATGCAAATGCACTAAGCAATGCTGTACAAAGTTGAAGTAAAAGCATTTGCTAGTCTTTATTCATATGACCCAATAGCTACGGGTATGACAGGAATAAGTTCCCCAGTACCAGGTTGACCCTGTACTGTATTATCCATTAGGCCATGAGAATGAAAGTTCCTGTTTTGCGTCCACCGCCCGCATGTCCTGACAACGTCCCCTAAAAAAGTTCATTATTTCAAATTTCATTATTCCTAAAAAAATCCCCAAAAAATCGCACAAAACACAACAAATGCCCTATTCCCAAGCATCCATATCGTCAAATCTGCACAGTGAACACATCTTGCGCCTCACCTTCAGTAGTGTCGGCCGTCACCAGCGAGCTGGCTACGAAGACCTTGTCATGCTTTCATTCATTTACTACTCAAGATACTAGTAAATGAATGAAAAGTGTCATGATCTAAGATGTTTTGATGACTTGGCATGCTTGGAAAGCTCTTCTTGCTTGTAGAAATAAAATAATGAATAATGAATAATGAAAAAAAGCCTCATCACTTTTCATTTTTGCCCGGACGCAAAACAGGAACTTTCATTCTCGTGGCCTTACATAATAATCGGACCACATTTGGTTTTGGGGGATGTTCATCCTTGGTATGGTTGTGGAGACCATGACCATTCGAATACTAACCAACCAACCAACAATAGCACACTTCTTGGAATAACGAGTTACAGCTCAGCGACTTTTCTCAGCTCTTGTTGCTTAATCATCAGTGACAAGTAAACTGGCCAGTTCTGGGGCCGTATGCATAAAACATCTTAAGTGTGGGTTAAGTGTAAAATTTCCCTTAAACTATTGTTCCATAACAAAAGATAAGGGAAATTTTACACTTAAGCGTTTTTTCCATGGTACAATGATTGCACAATACGGGGCTCAAAATGGGTGTCATGTGCTTCTGGCATAATGGATGGGAGAAAGATTGGCAATAATATTGCCCATTTTGATCCTCATATTGTGCAATAATATTGAATGTGGATCGGCCGCTTAAGATGTTTTATGCATACGGCCCCTGGAACTTGTTCTGAAAGGTGAGCAGGCTGTCATGGCTGTTGTGTTGTGGACAAGCATTCCCAGACTTTTCTTTAGTGCAATCTGGGCATCTGGAACGGACTATATACAACTTTGGTTTGTATCTACATGGGATGAAGTTAGAATTCAAAAATTTGTTTCCATTGTTGAAGAAAATCTCAATTTTGTCAAAATTGTGTCAAGCTTCATTCGAGGTTTGACCACTCCACAAATGTCATGAGCAATGAGTATGGTAACTCAATGAGCTTGAATTGTGGAATCAAGCACTCCTGTAATTCTATTCAAATGTCAGGAATGCCAAGGCAGGCTTACATCATCATGCCACTCTACATTCTGAAGAGGAATGGGCGTACTAGTATGCGGTGCATTGAGTTGAGAGGGTTTAGTGTAGAAGCCCTGTCTTGGGACTGACATTCAAGCTGAAAATAATATTGATGAAAATAAGCATTTTCATCAGTTTTCGAAACAAATTTAGAAATTCTAACTTCATTGCCGTGTAGATACAAATCTCAGGTAAGTGCACAGAAAATAATCTCTTGGTTCTTTGTGATAGCTGCATTATGTACCGAAAGGCCCACCTTTGTTTTAGCTAAGGACATCAGCAAATGACGAACTCCACATTTTTGTTATTGCACTGTCCGTCTACATCTACATTTAGTGTAGTTTTAAATGGCTGGGTCATTTCAAAGATATTTGACATTTTTGAAAACAGGGCTCCGAAAATTTGCTCACTAACCTAACCCTTAAATCACTCAGCACTTGACTGTACCATCGTATTCGTTCAAAGCAACTTGTCATAAAACGTCCCAAAGAACACAGTTGAGTTTTATCTGCAGTCCCAAAAGTTCTGCATTTTGATTTATGTCCTATTCTGTCGATTTTATAATATTGTTTTGCAACTGATGACAAAATTCCCAGAAGCAATAAGTTTGGAAAGGAGTATTAAAAATATAAAGAATGAGAATGATTTTGCAGGATTTGCTCGGCAATTTAAGATATGCTGCATTTTTTGGTCTTTTATTGATCGAGGGTATCAATTTACTGCCAGTAGAAATGTGGCATTTTTCCGTACAAATAGAGTTTTCCTACGATGTGGTTTGTTACGAACACGATATTGCACTTTCTTTTTGTACATCAAGAAATGTTCTCGTTTTCCACATCTGTGGCGCAATTGTCGCCATTTTTCTAGATTTGCCAGTCAATTAATTGGCCAATTTACCAACTGGACAGCAGGGCCAATATTCATAAAACCTTGCCAGCTGAGTTGGTTTCTAGTTGTGTATATTGGCCTGTACAAACTGGGCACTGTAGCAAAGTAACTAAGTCCAGCAGAATTTTATGAATATGGGCCCAGGGCCCATATTCAGGGCCCATATTCATAAAACTACTTAAGTCAAAGTGTGACACTTATCCTTTGTTCAACTCAAAAGATAAGTATCACACTTTGACTTAAGATTATGAATATGGGCCCAGGGACCAAATTAGGAGGACCAAATTACTCAGTCATCTCTCCTTTACAAACTAGCTACTTTGATTCCTTTTGCATCACTGAGACGACCCCTTGCAGTATCAAATGAAACACTTACTTCATCTTCCACTAATGGCTATTGTACAAAAGCAATTCCGATATTCTAATACATCACAGGTAGGGGGCCAATTTTCTTCACATAATTCTCCGTTTCCACACGTCAAAGGCAACATGGGGAGTTTTTCCTGATTTCTCAAGATCGGTCCTCACGCACCTGTTAATCAGAGTGGATTTCTTTCACAGAGAAAACTGATCTATTATTTTCCGTGTTATTGTTATCACCATGTTGCAGGTGCTTGACATTTTCTGAAAATAGCTTCCCGGTGCGTGGGAAGCTTAGCTAATGAATCGTGAATTGGTCATTGTTAGTGATGCGTGATCGTTTGCTGCATGCAGCATTTTATATTTAGTGGGTGACCAGCATCAGAAGTGGAGCAAAACTGGTGCTGAAGAGCTTGGACATGACTTTTGGTTCCATAGAAGCAAATCAATTTTGAGTGAACGTCATATCTGACTGATTTAAATTCCGCCATCGAATTTCATATTGGTTTACGATTCTGGTGACATGTTGATCACTTCAGTAATTAGGTTTATTTCCCAGGGTGCCATGCTTCAAAGACACAGGTGAAAAATTAATGATTTGAATTCCCAATGTTGGATCGAATATGGAGACTTGAGCGCTGTAGTGAGATATTGCCTGTAACACATTTTGTGGGTACCGTAAAGCGAAATAAAAAATTATGTTCGTGGGGAAAAATTGCACAAAAAATTTGAATTGCTGTGGCGCCTGCGATATTTTTTCTCTGCGAACGCAAATGGCATCAATGCCCACCTCACAGACATCTGAAGTACTGTATGAATCAAGCTTTAAAGAGGCACTGTTCCTTTTCTTCGCTGTGCTGAACATACCGACGTTAATGGAGACCTCTATTGACAATAGGGACTTTTGGCAAGGCTCCGTATCGTTGATCCGTGTCACGTATGACCAGGAAGAGATCCCTCTTCCTGGTATGACATATGACTTTCATAGAAAATGCATAGCTCGATACGTCATACGTGACATGGTTCGAAAATACGCGGGAGCCTTGCCAAAAGTCCCTATAATGTTCTTAAACTATTACTAATATGCTGGAGACTTGCCAAAAGTCCCTATAATGTTCTTAAACTATTACTTATCAACCTTGCCCCATGTAGAGTAACTCTCGTTCATAGGGTATCCACATATGCATTGTAATCATATATTCTCCAACACTGGGGAGAAGAGCAAAACTACGATATTGGAGAATGATGCAATCCACTAGTGGCGCCAGCTGTCGACAAAAAGTGGCAATATCGTGACCCTTTAAACACAAGGTAGGGGTCTGTGAATAAGATCCTTGCTATAGACAAATCCCAATTTCCCAGATCTATGCACTTCCGCCGAAATCACAAACACAACCTCGATCTGAAACCAGCTGATGTGATGCAATCCATGATTCAGCAATGGTCAACTCTGACACAACGCCATTGAAGTCACTGTCGTGGGGTTCTCTGCGTCACGTCATTCAGTTTCAGACCGAGGTTGTGTTTGCGATTTCAGCGGAAATGCGCAGATCTTTCTCGTTTATGTCGAGTTGGGATTTGTCTATTGACTGGAGATCAGTCTTCTCGTTGTCAGTGCATTCCACTTCCCTTGGCTAACGACCGACTCCAAGAACCAAAATGATGATGACAATAGCTACTCAATGCTGACTCCTCACCGTAAGAGCCGTGATTATATCCATCGATCGAACATCCTTTCACCAGGGATGACAAAAGAATGTCACTGCAATAAACACCGCCCGATGTCCTTGTAGGGGCAATTACAATCCAGGGGTTGACGAGGGATGGAACGTAGGAAGAATTACCCAGGTTTTGTTCATTGTCTTAGCTGAGACTGAGAGAGTATTTCTCTGATCCATTTTGTTTACTTTTGGCACATGAGCTGAATGAGCTAATCCTCGAAGTCCCCAAAAAAGGTTTCTTGAGAGACTGAGGTAATGATGTGAAGGCCACCACACCACGACACTGAAAGCCTTTGCTTATTAACGCAAGCTGCCTAATATAGGTTAGGCATTGTCTCATCCCCAGTATGTCAGGCATTCCGCCTAATATTCGTTAGGCAATGCCTTCGGCAGATCGCCTAATGTAAGGCCACGGTTATAATATTCTTTGGTTTACGGGCACAAACATTCTGAGCCCAGGTACGGAGGACGAAATAAAAATTAAAAAAAAATTCAGTTCAGTTCATTTTTTTCATTTTCAGCTTTAGAATGACAAGTCAGACAAATCGGAGGAAATAAAAAACCAAATAAATTCTTTATAAATGCCTCTTTTCTGCTTCTTTCCGTCCTCGCTGCTGGGAAATAGGCCTAAAACTGATTTTCCCAATTTTATTTTTTTTCGGAATGGCATTTTGCCACGTCGGCGGGCCCGTAAACCAAAGAATAAAAAAAGTGTGGCCTAAAGATTGGACAAAATGCCCAATAGGCATTGCCTGAGGAACATTAGACAAAATGCCTAACATGATAGACATTGTGGGGATGAGAAAATTCCTAAGCCTACATTGGGCCGCTTGCCTAAGCAAAGGCTTTCAGTGAAGTGTGCAGGCATCTTTAGTTTTCACGCCCAATATTGTTGCTCCGTGCGAGGCCAGAAGAATGGAAAACTGCATTTCCAAACACGTGAATTTTTGGGGTGCATTTGGGATCACAAGTCACTTGGATCATGAAAAAAACATTTCCCAAACTGTTGTCTGCTCAGGCTTGTCATAATTGAGAGTTCGTTCCCAATTTAACTTCACAAACAGAAGATAAAGAACGTACCGTTTGAGAGCAAATGGGATTGCTAACATCAATCACCAACTTGTTTCCTGTAAGGTTGATCAATCATGTAACATGATGATAATTAGACGATGCTTCACCATCATCAACTTCTGCTTTGTGTTCCTGATGAGCTGGAATGATTGATACTAGATCTCGCTCATTATTTCTTGGAAAAAATTGGATTTCTCAGTTTCAGGGACCTCATTATATCTATATCAGAAGTCATGTTTTTGTGTTGCAGTAATTTTCTCGAAAATGTTCTGCTTTGAGGATCAAAAATGTCACAGTTCTTATTAAGATGGAATAAATATTGTAACTCATTGGATGATGCAGGGTGCAGAATGGTGCTGTGTGTAAATGGATGAGGCAGGGTGCAGAATGGTCTAATATGTAATGGTTTTTATGTGTAAATGGATGATGCAGGGTTGAGTTGGTGTTATGTATGAATGGTGATGCAGAGTGCAGAATGGTGTTATGTGTAAATGGGCGATGCAGGGTGCAGAATGGTATTATGTGTAAACATGGTAGGCCCGTCTACACGATCATACATTTGTTCAAAACATCATACATTTGTATGATGATGTATGATGATGTCCAAGCTTGTTGTGGATTTCTGTCTATACAATGCAGCTAGCTCGTCTACACGATCATACATTTGTTCAAAGCATCATCATACATTTGTATGATGATGTCCAAGCTTGTGTGTCGATTTCTGTCTTGTGACAATGCAGCTAAAATTTTGAACATCATCATACAACTACACAATCAAATATCTGTCCATGAACATCATCATACAAATGTATGAGGATGTTTTGAACAAATGTATGATCGTGTAGACAGGCCTTTAAAGTTCGAACATCATCTGGGTGCTATTCAAGCTTGTTGGGAAAACGGTCCACACCGATCATACATTTGTCCATGAACAAAAAAATGTATGATCGTGTAGATGGGCCTTAAGTGCGTGATACAGGCCGGGGTGCATAATGGTGGTGAGTGTAAATGGATGACGCAGGGTGCAATTATGTATGGCGCAGGGTGTAGAATGGTGTTGTGTGTAAGTGGGTGATACATGGTGTAGATTGGTGTTGTGTGTAAGTGGGTGATACAGGGTGTGGAAAATCTTACAGCTTGATTTAGATTAATATTGGACATAGACTTATCTGATTAAAATGCAACGAAAATATAATAAAAACTTCCCAATGATTTCCAATCAAGACCCTCTGGTTATAATGGAGATAAAAAGAGACATTTAATACACTGCCTCATCGTGACAACGAAATCCCACCCGATCTACCATCATAGTCACGTTCTCATCTCATGTCGCGGCTGAGATCGTGATTAACAAATCTCCTTCGAGTGACGATATTAACGGTAGCGATGATGCGCGACACTTTCAATGTGATATCTTGGATGGATTATGGAGCCGTGTTATCTTCTGGCTCATCTTCTTTTTTCCCGGGTCTCCCAGGGTTCGTTAAACGTGGACACCAGGAAAGGGTATCAACGTGTATAAAAATAACGATTTGATGCGGATTTGTTGAGGTGAGGGATGAATATCAACGTCAACCGATGTCAACAACTGAGTCCATCTTGAAGTCACGAGGCGTTCTCAGGGCACTCCTGATGACGGGTCAGGCGTACTTCTCCGGTTCAGCCATTCTTTTAAAGTCCCAGCATCATATGTCCAAACAGGCTTCATTTAGTTAATAATGATCATCTGCTTTGAATAAAATATGCATTTGTAACCGGGCACAACAAAATGAGTCGGAATGCGCACAGAAGAAGACCAAAGATGACACCAGACAACAATTACAGAAATCGACAATGTCAAATTTCACAATGGGCAGACAATCCTGAAATCAACAAACCGTTGGTGTCACCTTGGACATGTTGGGTCTTCTTCTGTGCGACTTTCGACTCATTCTGTTGTGCCGGGTCACATTTTCTGCCAAAATGACTTTGTTGATTAAAATAGTGCAATGAAGGTTTGTGTCCCTAAAAAACAAAAGGCAGAGAATGAGATCGGAAATGTCCGGTAATTGTCGGAATGATGACGTCAACTAAGGAATTTGTGACCAATCGACCAACATCGGAAGTCGTTGTTAAAGGTGCTGTAGTTCGAATTGTAAACATTACGGTGTGCCACCTATTGTCATCTTCTGGTACTAACAAATCAGATAAAATCGAATTAAATCTCGCCTTTCACAACTTTTTGTTAGTTTTTGAGCGTAAAATCATAAATATATTTCAGTTACAAGAATATTTATCAAGATAGATATAAAAATAGATAACATTAATGTTTTGGTATACACGGTGCTGCCACCTGTCCGAGGAAAAATAACTATTATAATCAACCATGTAAATAAACAAACCGTAATGTTTACAATTCGAACTAGAGCACCTGTTGTTAAGGTATTGGTTGGTTTTCTTGGCATTTCCCCTCGCTATCAGATGAAGAGCAGGTTTGGATGACCGGGGATCAAACCCGAAACCTCAGATGTGACAGGCGCCGATGTTTCCACTTCACCACTCAGACAGCCCCCGTTTATGATGCTTTATTTTGTCCGTAATATTTTGCATCGAGGGAAAACCCGAGTCCACTGCATGGACATGGTGTGAAGTGAAGCAGAATAAATGTTGGTGCAAGAATTTAATAACCGTGTCACTTGAGGCTGAACATAATTCTTACGGTGAACATTGGTCACCATTTAGTTTGTGTTTTTCTCTGCCTCACAGTTAAAAAAGGAATAAAAATGGTGTTAGTTATTTCTATACCAATTAATTTTATTTGATGGCCACACAGGCATAAGCTGTGCTTCCATACAGAAAAGGCCGGTATTTGTCCGGTCTTATTCTGCTTCCATTACAAGAACATCTCTGAGATATCCGTGTTCAATAAGTCCGGTTCTAAATAAGTGCAGATCTATTAAGCTCGGATAGCATAGCCGAGTATACTCTGAATTTAAATTAGATGCGGATCAACAATGGTGTTTTCTCTAGTGGAATGGCAATAAGTCCAGGTCTGTTTGTAGCATTAGGGAGGTTTCGCAAGCGCCCGCTTGGGCCATACAACAACGTTTATCTATTGTTTGGGTATACCCACACAATAGATAGCACAAGAACATCCGTTGCAAATGGGCCAAAGAGTTCTGAAAGCAGCATGTTCATAGGCTATAAAACTTGCGCCAGCCCTGACGCCATCTGTTGAACAAACGCGGTGACTTCTACGAAGTGAAGCATGTGGAGAGTGGGTAAACCGAAGGGGGTGTGACTCACAACTGCGAAGGGAGTTTAGAGGAAACCAGTCCCTTGAGATAAAGACTCATGGAAATGAGCGGTTGTAGTGTTTGAGGGGTAGTGTTGAGTGTTCCAGGCACTTAACAGTAGTGGTGATCCAGGGGTTGAAGACACAGCCTTCAGGTTATGAGCTAGTGTCTTCCACATTTCTATTGCTTCCACATAAACGGCCAATAATTATCTGTTTATTTGGATGTACGCAGTGTCCATTGCTTTTCTCGCCATTTCTCATCAGAAGCCATAGAAGATCTCGCGCTGTCGTCGTGCTCGCCATGGCTTCCTCAGCCGTAGGATGTCATTAAACACGTCTCAAGTAACTGCCGTTTGTTATTGTTCAAATCAAAGAAATAAATTGCGTGCCTTGGCGCTGAATCCCGGGGACTTTCTGACTTAATCTAATCACTTACAATTAACTGATTGAATTGAATCGGGAGCAGACGTGAAGTATACCAAAGCAGACGATATTTCTGGAAGTACTTCACAAAATGGATTAGTCCTGTCCCATAGGAAATCATTTGAACAAAGATTGTTGATTTCTTTTGAACAATGCTTTTGATTTCATTTGAAGAACAAAGCTTGTTGATCATCACCGCATCTCAATACAGTGTCAACACTGCTGGTGATGACTGATGTCAAAACGTCTTGCTGTGAAGTTTTGACTTCATTCATGTCATTGGTCATTTGTGGCCTGCGCCAGCAAAAGCAGACGTTTGTCACAAGTGATCATCATTGGTCATCAGTTTACCCAACTATTATCACTGCTGTCCACTTCTGTTGTTTCCCCGTCAATGTACATTTCAGCTGTTGTGCTGCAAGGCCGTTAAAGGAGTTAGACGCCGAAGTTGTAAACACTCACTCACTGGTTCTCTATCCACGGACGCCTGCGGTGCTGCCACCTATTGTCGGTGATATGTACTGACGTGAATATCGTGAGTGAGTTGCATCGGACCGGGAACCAGTCTAACGATCACGGGTGCTGCCACCTGCACGAAGGAATAAAACTAGTTTGCCGACCATATTTGTAAACAAACCAGCTTGTTTACAACTTCGGCGTCTAACTCCTTTNTCACTTTGTTTGTCACCAGTTTTTCACCAATCCAGCTGCTGTTGTTCAATAACCAACGGACAAACATGATTTGTTGAATGCGGCCAGTCACGTGACAAGTGTGACCTCAGTGAGAAACCTGTAAACATGTAGGGCCGTATTCAAAAAGGGTGTTTAAGACTTAGACGCGTGTAACTTCGTCAAATGCATGGCGGAAGCATTTAGTGAAGTTACACGCATCTAAGTCTTAATTGCACGATGATCACCCTTTTTGAATACGGCTCGTAGGCCTTTCCAACAAAGATGGTGGCCTACTATTCTCCCACATGACATTGTCGCCATTCATTGTCCAAGCATGATATAACACTACCAAACGCATCAGCTCAGACAATTATTTTACCTAAACTTTTGCGCCCATGGCCCGCTTGACCAGCTCAGCCTGCCAGTGGCCATTGAATGGTATTATACGCTTCTGACATCATTTGGTGAGAACTGTTAGACCGCCATCTTTGTTGGAAAGGTCCACTTGATCATTTTTACTTTTGATAATTGGAAAAAGGGAAAGGGTTAAATAGCAAACTTTCATTTTACCACAAATTTTGGAATGCTTTGATGATGGGAAAACATTTTGTTCCAAAGGAAATATTTTTCTTTTGTTTCCACGGGTGTGGAATGCTTTTAACAATAGGATGCTGTGGATACATTTATGGCCAGTGGATCAATCAGGAAAAAATGCAATTATGCTATATTTTGAAAAGTTGAGTTGTTGGCTGATTTATTATTTGACTTCTACTTGAGTTGTTGACATTTCAATGTCAATGAATTCATGGGTCATAGTCCCTTTAAACCAATGTTTACAACTCACATGACAACTTCAAAATACCAAAGTATGATATTAAAAGAACTGCAAAGAACCTTTAGAATATCTTAATTATAGCGTTTAATGGGCCTTTTTGCATGATGACAGATTTATACGGTGAATTTTGATATAATAAAAGATTCTTAAATACCACTCGTGATTTACATCAGAATGACCCAACAGTCTTCGCATACCGAAACATGCCATCATTCAACTGATAAAGACTTAATTTGTACCCTGCCATGTTTTTATTGAATGAGTGCCCTCTGTGTTATGATTCATGTTTTGGTTGACTTCTTTCCTTAAAGGGGCTGTCTTATCATAATAATTTTGATGATCATCTGATGGTTGACTGCTCAGAAATTACTCAGAATGTAGGCCTAGTTGTAATAAGTAGTTGGCTCCATTTGAAGTCGTGTTGTGATAAAAAACCTTATGTGTGACATTCATTTTGTAGTTTCGCATAACATTTGCTGATCAAGGCCAGTTAAATTTACAACCAGGTCATCTTTAAATCTGTGTCGTCAAATTTTGGTGTAGTTCAGCTTTAAGTCTGGTCACAAAACCTCTTGCGCAAATATATGTAAGCTCAATTTAGTGGAGTTGACTTTTAAGGCCGCAGTTTATTTGAATTCCTTGTGCAAACCTAGCCCTGGGATATTTTACCATTGGAATTCACTTGGGGATATTCCTTTCTAGGATATACAGTTTGCTTTGGAGATGGTAAGATATTATTCATTGTAAAGCCTTCAGTTTATCTGGTAACCTGTTAATCTGCCTGTGAGTTATAAATGTCTGCCAAGAAGACATTGTCTTTAAGCTTATAATGACCTGAGTAGGAGACATCTTCTAACCCATGAACCAACTGACCTACACAAGCGACAGCTAATTCTGACCCGGACAGATTGTGAATATCCTCTAACGAGGAGGAGCAAACGAACATCTGAACTCAGCAACTGATGTCAGATGACATTTTCTGACCTGAGCAGACAACATCTTCTGTCCTGAGCAGACGACATCTTCTGACCTGAGCAGACGACACCTTCCGAACTGAGGAGACAACATCTTGTGACCTGAGTAGATGACATCTTTTGACCTGAGCAGACAACATCTTGTGACCTGAGCAGACGAGATCTAGTGACCTGAGCAGACGACATCTTCTGATCTGAGCAGATGACGTCTTCTGATCTGAGTGGACAACATCTTCCGAGCAGACGACATCTTCTGGCCAGAGCAGAGACGATACTATCCTCCCAAAAATGTCCATTGTTTGGAATAAATATTTCAATGTAACTTTTTCTTCCTTATCAATTGAACAATTCTTCATCAAAATATTTTCACTGCTTTCTTTGTCAACACAGAACAATAGATTTCTTGAAACCTGAACCAATGGTTTTGACAGTCGTGAAAAAGTTCCTGAACCCCTGCGTTTATCTGATCTCAGATTGATAACCTCTCTCAGGTGGGTGCAATACATTTCACCTCAATCCACACATGGTGTGTCAGTCTAAGGAATGTGACTATGGAAACATTAACTGTTCAATGATTAATCGTTAGTGATCACGCTGTTTAATTAGCATACCGGGTAGTCTTATTATTGCAGAAGATAAATCGTTGCCTTCATGTCCAAATGACACATTCTTGGCATTCCTTTGGCATTCTCTGTTGCATTGGTTAATCAATCACGGAGGTCAGTGACTGCTGCTGACCAACCGTCTTCTGTCACAGCCCAGTTCAAAATCTTGCCAGAATAGATTCGTTCCTGATCGTCTGCACATCCTGCTGACCCTGTTTCCCTGGCAGGTCCCTGTACATCAGAGTGGGATAAAAAGCTGCCAACCCACAAGTTTGGAAACTGTTTGCATGAATATGCTGTTAACTTTTTAACCAGTTTTATCTCTCCTCAACCCACTCAAAAATGTGTGGTCTGCAGTATTCAATATGGCTGCCACAGCAGCCATCTTGAAGTCAGTTTCCATCCATTTCAAGGAGAACTCTTGTTTGATTTGATTCATTTTCGCTGTGGGCGTTGAGAGTGAATTTCTTTTCCAGTAACCAAGGCCGAAAAATAAACTGCAAGATTTGCTGGGCTGTTCTGTTGCAGTTTGTTGCGTTGTTTCGAAATGAACGCAGTGGAATCATGCCCAAAGGAATTGCATGAAAATGACTCTGAAATTGGTTTAGGACTAGTGGTTGTGATGAAAGAGAGTGCAGTTCATGATTTATTGTGAGGTTTAGGTGAGATGTCATATCTTATCTGATCTTTTACGAGCAAGAAGAAGCTCCATGCTTGTGGAAAGCGTGCGCTAAATCCCAAGCCACATTTTGTTACGAAAGCAGGCACGTTCACTTCAAATGCAGATTGTGGTTTACAGTGCATTTTCTACCGGATCTACAAAACTTGGTTAACCTCATTTGCACGTGAAAACCCAAGGGAAAATGCAATCCACACTTGGTCAGAATGCAGTTAGCAGCAGCAGCCTCGTAAGGAAATGAGTCTGCAACCAGAATTTGCCATCAACATAATGTAACTGGTGGCGACATGTCATCTTGGGTACATTGCTTTCTTATGATTAATGGAAGGTGATCTTAGGGTGTAATTGGTTGGTGCATCTTTCAATTATGGGCCGGGATGAACTATTCTCCAAGGATGGGATATAATGAATGTTGTCAAATGGTGAGCTAGCGACAGTGCAATACCCTCCTCTATTTATATTGTAGATTGTGTGAACAACATGGAAGCAAGAGAAAGTGTCGAAGAAATGAAAAGAATGCTGAAGCTAAACAACAATTCTGCATCTTTTTCTTTTCAGATGTAGGCAAGTCTGAAGCATCACGGTCAGTCGAGTTTTCGAACACGTTGGAATAGCAGGGATTGTGGATGTGAAATAAGACGTTATCGCCATGCGGAACAGTTTGGAGGACTGTAACGGTGGCACGGAGCTCCATCCTTTGGACGGGACAAAAACGGACACGCCAGAAACCAAAATGATTCAAAACAATAACAGATTTGCGCACACAGAACTCGCCGAAAATGGCGGCCCGAACGTCCAGACTCAGCGGCATAGAAGTCGCTGCCGGCGGCGCACAAAGATGGAACTATATTTAATAGCGTTGTGTGTTTTGCTGATCTTGGCTTGTATCAGTTTTATCATTATTGCGTTCACACGAGACCAACAAAACAAACGGCAAGGTAGGGACACAGTTTTTTTCATTGATTTTGAGTCATATTCAGTGTTCTAGTTTTTAGCTCATCTGTCTGTGTCTTTTAGCTCATCAGGTGAATTTGTACCATACTACCGGTACATGTATGTCGTCTGTTGTCATGTTGTCGTTCGTGAGCAATGGTGGCTTGTTTCTCAGCTTCTCGACAATCTGACTGAGCAAAATCGGCTGTTGACGCCAGGTGTGCAGTAGACAGCAATCTGTGGAATCTTCTCACAAGAGATGATCGCCCAATATCATACCAGGGATGCCGCAACCCACTCGCCAGATCGCCATTGGCCGTTTCTCCTCTGATTTGGCTAAAACTTCAACCATTCGGCTAAAATTTTCCAAGCTGAAAATCTGTTAGAATGGAAAATTTGGCTAACTGAAAATGGCTGTTCCTTTGGCTAATGATTTGGCTAAGACTTGGCAGAAGCTAGCTTGATCCCTATCAAACTGGTTAAAGTTTGTGGCGAGAGGAATCGCGAGACGCTGAACGTATTGCCAACGACCACACACACAAAAAAACAGTACTGACTACTGTGGTTGTTGGTGATGAGATTGGTGGCGATCAGGGCCTATATTCATAAAACCTTGCTAGGCTTAGTTACTTGCTAAAATGCCCAGTTTGTACAGACTAATGTACACAACTAGCAACCAACTAAGCTAGCAAGGTTTTATGAATATGGGCCGAGATCGACTGCGATATCTTCCTCACTTTGCCTGGTGTGCTGCCCGGACAGAAATCATTACTGTCTTCAGTTTTCTCAAGAGTAATCAGCATCAAACTGTCGAAAGTTCCTCTCAAATGGAGAAGCCTTTTAGAATCCATCTGAATGAGAACTTCTCCTCCAAGGTTATTTCTTCTCATTCATAATGAAGCTAACCTCGTTAGGCTAATCGAATTAGTAAGCACTTAGTGTAGCGTCTTTCATATAACAGAGTATACACCTTCTGCGCTATTAGCGTCAACCCCTCCGGCCGATGTCATTATAGAATTGATGCTAAAATCAACATGGATCATTCTGTATGCATAATAGCTGTGTAAGACATAATGTACAGTAGAAGTCATTTCGTTGGCATCCAGTGCACCACGACATTAAATACATGGTCCGACTTCTCACCAACTTGCCTTTCATACCTACAGACTCCCACCATACGCTTTGCTTTCTGTACCCTACATGCTACGCCATCACTGCAGCTATTGGTCCTCAGATTTCTGAAAATCTGTAGGCCGTAAGGTTCTAATGCACGACCCAACAAAACCACACCCACCAAGCCTGTTGTTGCTGGATCTTGAGCCTTGCAAGAGGCAGAACAATCTCCTGCAAGCTTCATCTTCCAGTGACAGTTGGAGTCAATTTGTCGCCTGTCTTTGAACTTGGAACAGGAGATGACTTCCAACACATGCTGTACAGCCAATTAAGTCACCGTTTGAAGCTAAACTCTGGCTATCAGCAAACATGTTTGCAAATACGAAGTAATTTGCAATTACGACAAGATCAAACTCAACGGAAGAACATGATTATTGCATATGTAATGAGTGTTCTTTGTCTTCATAAGATTAGAGTGTCTTTTGTAAGTTCTTCTGAAATGGCTGTGAAACGAGGCAAACAGAATTGGTAAACTTGTAGATATGTGGGGTATTTAGTCACATGGTGTCAGAAAATTGGCCTCAATTGCTGCTCAATCGACTCTCCTTAAAGCTGAACTGCATGAACAAAAATACCACAGCGCCGCAGTATGGTGGTCTACAGAAGTGCAAACGCCCTTCGAAACACCTCCAGAACATGATAGACCACCAGCGTATTTGGTGGCGCCACTGTATTCAATCTCAGGCTTTCTATCGAGACACATCAAGAGATAGTGTCCAAGTGACAGAGCCTGGGTAGAGTTAGTACAATCCGTAGGAACTTGAGCATGAGGTTGGCCAGGGTTCTTTAGTGCTTGCGCGCAGTCAAAATATGTGGTACAATGGCAATAACTTCGGCATCAACAAATAATACACCACTCGTCTGAGTTTCAGAAACTCAATTTGGTATAATTGCAAACATGTTGCACATAAATCTTATTTTATTTCTTTTGCCATAGTTTTGTTATTTGAATATATTTTCACAGAAACGCAATGTACTTGATATGAGCAATAATGCATACATGACTCGCGCGATGTGTGTGTATTTGGAGAAAGAATATTTAATTGATTGCGGTAATTATGACCAAAGGGATAAAATAAGAATTATCCTCAACCTATACATAATGATATCTGATGACGTTGATATACGTCAAATGAGTGTTGTATTGTTTTTGAATGCATAAATGTTTTCAACTGGTGCTTTGGTAACACCATAAATGTCAACAAGACGTGAATACTATAGAATAGTGACCGACTTTACTCTCTGGTTCGGTAAGAACCTAATGCCTTCGACCTGCAGAAGTCACTGGATGCCATGTCTTGATGTTGCTCTATTGACTGACTCAGGGTGAATACAGTGGCGCCACCAAATAGCCTGGTAGTCTATCATGTTTCGGAGGTGTTTTGAAAGTGCCTTATGGTCGTTTGCATTTCTCTTGACCACCACCGTGGCGTGGTGGTCTTTTTTTAGTGCTCGGATCTCCAGTTTTTGTTCATGCAGTTCAGCTTTAATTGGATGAAGTTGTGCCAAAATATTGAAGCAATAGTCACGAATCAACAGTAGGAGGTCTCTCCACAATCCTCCTCTTTACAGCTGGGTGCACACTGTGGCACCGATTGGACACAAAATTTAACCGTACTCCCAAGTGGCAACCCGCCTTTCTCGTTATAGTTGTGGGGATATCACATCTAATCGTTGTAAAGCAAAGAGAGGATGAGTTGTAACCTGGGGGAGTCCATTCCCCACCGAGGCCGCCGGCCATGTGCGCCGGCTCCTTTCATCCAGCTCCCATCCAGCCATCAATCAAGTCTGTGACGTCACTCGTGGTGCAGATTGCCACTTGGGATGTAACCAAATCCCCTACGTGCATGGCTGGTGATCTTCCATTGAGTCAGAAGTCTGGAGGTTAGGCTCACTACAGCACCTATCATCTCCAGAATCTACCACATCCTCCCCTCTTCGGGATCCTACCCGTTACGACTTACAGCAACTATCACATCTGATCAGATCCCTCTGCTCAGAGTGATCTATGGTTTAAAGCCAGGCTTTAGGTAGATATTCAAAAACAAGATGAGAGAGGAAAGTGCTTTTGCTGACAACACAATGTCATAGACCTGACCAGGAATCGAACCCGGATCTCCTGCGTGCAAGGCAGGTTAACGGCACCTAATCCATGGTGGCTGGGCGTCCCCCGTTAGCATTACGCGGTAAAAATCCCCCGGTACGTGGTATAACAATCTCCTGCAAAAATCCCCCTGGTAAATTGGGATTATTACCGGGGGGATTTTTACCAGGGTTCTTTTCTGCTGGGTATCTTCTCTGAAAGAGTCTGCGCGATGCCATAAGTGCATGTAACAAGCATTTATCCTTCATGTTCAACACAATTCGCAGTCAACTAGAAGCTGTCTGGCTTCTCCAGAGAACCTGCACTTCGATTGTCACTTGAGTCGCCGACCGTTGACAAAAGATATGAGTAAGAGTTTGCCTAGGGCGATCATCACATCATAACGACTGTACCGCAGAACACAAGAGACTTGAAAACCTCTTCCCTCGTAATGCCGAGCACTCGTCTATCAACCACAAAGCCGACCATCATTATCCGCAGCAAAATGACCATCGCTAGGAGTAACGATCTCAGCACATCTCCTTAATCTATAGTTAATTACACCTCGTACCGCAATGATTGACCGTCGATCGCCAATCGACTGCGTTGAGCGTTGTGTTTACGACATCGGTAGTCTTGTCACAGCTGTCCTCGTCAAAGACGACCCTGGTACCTCGTCAGAAGATGAGGTTTAATCTCGCTCCGACTTCGTTTGTATTCTGTCGACGACAGATGAGCATTGACACCAGCTAGAAGACGTGGAGCGACTGGTGTCTTCACATTGTATTCCGCCATATCGCTAATTGAATGTGCGTAATCTAGCGGACGATTAAATGGCGCGTAGATTTATTGCACTTAACGATCGTATTTCTCTCGACAGGGAATCAGGGGTCTGACAGGTCGTGAAATCAGTTGAACAGTACAGACATGACAGAGACTCGTTTGCAGTAACTTTTTTGTCATCCTCTCTACCAGATGCAGATCCAGGGGGAGGGTACCTGGTGCTACCCAGTCGTACCCATCAGATCGGGATTTGGAACATGTCCATTCGTGGTTCCTAATTCGTATCTTGTGTCAACAACCGACTGGATGGTGGCTACAAGACTTGGCCATTTGAAAACCTTTTTGGAGTTTTTTCGTGATTGCATGAAAAAGCTTCAGACATCATGTGAACTTGTCATCTGTAGACACCCACATTGCGAAAAAAGATTGATATTTTGGGCAAACCATGAGAGGAGTAAGCCATGCTCTTCTGTGATTGGTTGATGTGGAGAGCTAGGAATGATGAATCCCATTTGGCTCAGGCTGGATTCGAACCAGGGATGTGCTGCTAGTTGTTAACCAGACGTGATAACCATACGGCTATCAGGATCCCTTGAATCTGTCATGTGTGACCATGCTGCGGGTTTCAAAGAATATCAAATCATAGCTAAATTCTCATCTGATTTAAACTTTTATTTTGATTTACTGAAGAATATTTATCATGTTTATATTGCGGATTAATAATAATTCTTTGTTTACGGCAAAAATGACCCCAGGTACCACCGCATCACCAGAAAACTTAGATTAAACCTATTCATTTTCCGTCAGAATGATCATCTCTGTGCCCTCGGAGTCAGAAATCAGCTTCGTTACTTTCGCGCTTGAGAGAAACGGAGCGTTTAGCGACCATTAATACTCCCAGGGAATGCTTAACATTCATCGATGGAATCGTGTCTGTCGGAGATAAAGGATTCCATTTTTACCCATCGCGTATTTGCGGTAGCGTTAAATTGGTATGACATCCATGGCTGTGAGCATTTTTTGGGAAAAAAGAGTTTTTCGGGAATGTAGTTGGGATATTTGCTGTAGTAGTTCAGTGGCAGTGTGTTTGAGACTCGTGCTCAAGAGGACATAGGTTTGATTCTGGTCGCGTCACCACTGTGTATTCTCACTCTATAGTATGATCCACCCTTACTTCAACATGGGCAAAGTGCCAAGCTTGGAAATGTGCACATGTCAGTGGTATATAATCCATATGTTGCAGTTACCTAATGATGTTAGGGTCACTTGAGCAGCCTATAGCAAACACTCCAAGGTTGTGCTCAGTCAACTGGTAAATATTGTGTTTTGTGATTTGTGGTTTAATCATTGTGTTCACTTTATGGTGTCTGTTGCACAGGCCTGGCACTTTGCCCATGTTGAAGTTAGGATGAATCATATTTTACTATATGCTTCACATTGTAGTATTTCCCCTCATATCCTTTTGTCTTTTCAGGTGCTTCTCAAATCTGTCTGACAGAACATTGTGTAAGAACAGGTAAAAATCCTCTCTGTCTTAACTCAGTCCGTATCCCAAAGGTTTTTGGTGTGTAAAGGCCCGTTTACACATGCAACTTTTCATATGCAACTTCATGCTTATTGTTGCATAAACCTGATGAGACCAAAAAGTTTCATAAAAGTTGCATGTGTAAACAGGCATGCAACTTGTTGCAACTCGATCACGCTGGATGTTGCATCGATTTTTCTATGTGTAAACCGTCCCAGTTCATTTGCAACAAGTTGCAGGTTGCAGCAACTTGCAACTTGGTGCAACCTAGTGTAAACCGCCCTTTACTTCAGCCCTTACGTTACCTGGAAGATGCAGACCAGCCATTTTTAGCTCACTGGGGTGAGCTATTACGATGGTGCAGCGTCCGTCGTCCGTCGTCGTCCGTCGTCGTCGTCCGTCGTCGTTGTCCGTTAGCAGGGCACGTTTCGTAACCGCTGGAGCTATTGATCTGAAACTTGGTACATATATACCCCTAGGTCAGATGACCCACGACACCAAGTTTCGGTCCGATTCGACTCTCAGTTTGGCCACCAGGTGGCGGAAACCAAAAACACAAAAAGTACAATAACTCCTGAACTAATGACTAGATCATCTTCAAATTTTTATCATAGGTGTAGCTAATAAGGATACATAACATATATAACGGGTTTTTGATTTGACCTACTTTTCAAGGTCACAGAGGTCAAAGTTCGACAAAAGTGACGAACCTGCCACAGTTTGTCATTATTTCACCGAGCAACTTCATATCTTGCATAAACATGCATTGGAGGGGTACCTTAAAAAATACCAAGTTTCGGCCCGATTCGACATCCAATATGGCCGCCAGGTGGCGTAACCTGAAAATCAAGTAAGTGCTATTACTCAGGAACGGCTTGACGCAGAGTGCTCAAATTTGATATTTACCTCCATCTAGATGACCTTTACATGCATGTCAAATTTCGGCCTGATTTGACTTCAAACATGGCCACCAGGTGGCGTAACCCGGAAATCATCAAAGTGCTGTAACTCAGGAACGCCTTAACCCAAAGCGCTCCAATGTGCTATGTGGCCCCCTGCAGATGACCTTTATGTCCATGTGAAGTTTCGGCCCGATCGGACATCCAATATGGCCGCCAGGTGGCGTAAGCCGGAAATCATCAAAGTGCTGTAACTCGGGAATGCCTTAACCCAAAGCGCTCCAATGTGCTATGTGGCCCCCTGCAGATGACCTTTATGTCCATGTGAAGTTTCGGCCCGATCGGACATCCAATATGGCCGCCAGGTGGCGTAACTCGAAAATCATCAAAGTGCTGTAACTCAGGAACGACTTGACCTAAAGCGCTCCAATGTGCTATGTGGTCCCCTGCAGATGACCTTTATGTACATGTGAAGTTGCAGCCCGATCGGACATCTAATATGGCCGCCAGGTGGCATTACCCCAAAATCATCAGTCTTTTCTGGGAATGACTTGACCCAGATTGCTCATAACTGATATGTACCTCCCTCTGTCATTAGACTATTATGTCCAACCCAGTGAGCACATGGTCCATGGACCATTTCATCAAAAACTTTTGTCAATATAGGCCTAATTGCAGGAGTGCAAGCTCATTTCAAAGCATTGGAACTACTCATCAAACAGTATTTGGTGATATTAATGTACATGTATTGTAATGCAGGAGGAAACCTACGAGGTTGAGGAGAGAATGCCCTCTCCACAACATAAGCCACTGGCTCCACTTGGGCATGTTGGGTTTGAATCCACGCCCTCATTGGTGGCAGGTGTGGATGTTGCCACTGTGCCACCATGACAACCCAAGTTAATTACTGTGGAACCTCCCTTAACGGACACCTCTCTATTAAGGACACCGAAGTTCAGTCCCAAATTGATCATTTCTACTCATTTCAACCTCTGTAATCAGGACACCTCTCAATTGAGGACAGCATGTCAGTCCCGGCAGAGGTGTCCTTAGAGAGGTTCCACTGTGCCATATTGGTTAGTTGAGTGAAGTTTCTGAGTCCCTTTTTGACTTTCCCTGCAGCTGCACAGCTGATGGATGCCATGGATGCCACAGTGGACCCTTGTGACAACTTTTTCCAGTATGCCTGTGGGGGTTGGAATAGAAAACATCAGGTGCCAGATGACAGATCCAGCTTCAACACCTTTGAGAAGTTACATGACGACCTACAAGTTACATTAAAATGTAAGTCGGCAAGAGATAAGTTGGCGAGAGATTAATTGGTCAGAGATTAGTTGGCAAGAGATAAGTTGGGCAGAGATTAGTTGGCCAGAGATGGCAAGAGATAAATTGGCCAGAGATTAGCTGGCAAGTGATAAGTTGACAAGTGATAAGTTGGCAAGAGATTAGTTGGCAAGAGATTAGTCAGCAAGAGAATAGTTGGCAAGAGGTTAGCTGGCAAGAGGTTAGCTGGCAAGAGGTTAGCTGGCAAGAGGTTAGCTGGCCAGAGGTTAGCTGGAAAGAGGTTAGCTGGAAAGAGGTAATAGCTGGCAAAAGATTTGTTGGCAAGAGAGAAGTTGGCATGAGATTTGTTGGCAAGAGCTTATTTTGGCATGGGATTAGTTGACATGAGATTATTTGGCAAGAGGGAAGTTGGCAAAAGTTGCCAGAATGTCCAAAACACATTGTAACAAAACACGAACGATACAATTTTCAAGAACGAAAACTTCGCTATTACCTTGAACTGATTATGAGAAATACGTGTGTTCCCCAAGAAAGTAGAATAAAAACGTAAAATATAGACTGCTTCGCTCTGAAAGGTGTTCTGGATTTCTTTGACAAAAACGTGTCATAGCGTAGCAGACGTTTGAAGTCAATTGGCAGGATATTTTGTTCACATGCTAAGTCTGTTTGATGTCATAATTGGATTATTTCTTGGTGTGAAATCAAAAGCCTGACGGCGTTTAATGTGAGATTTCGTCGAATTTGTATCAGCGTGACAGTGGTACTGTAAACTCAGAAATTTTTCCTGCCGTTCTTGTGCACGATTTCATCAAGTGTGGAAGTTGATCCATTGAACTCCACATTCAGTGGCCAAATTATGTAGAAAATTGATCACTTTAGGATTTTATTTTTATTTTCATGATTTTGAACAATTATAGCCAATTTGATTTTGTGTTTCTGGGAGGCTTTTTTCAGCCGTGTTTGAAGGACAAAGATTAATTATTCAGTCATGTTAGGTGAATGGTGATTAACCCTAGATGCATAGAAAAGGTAAAAAAGGAAAAAAATGCACCTTTTTCATTGTTTTGATGTGCAGCCAAATTTAACGTGGAAGAAATTTCCGATCAGACAATGCAGATCTGATGGGCAATGAACCCTGGGAAATAAGACGCTCCGAACGATGACACCAATTTCATGGAGAATCATCGCGCCATCGAGAAGTGAGAGAATAGAACAAACAGTGCGAATCCCTTTTGTTGAAATTGAGGGATCAGTGTTATATCTAGGCCATTTTAGAGTGGGGCGCACCATGCCTCCAAAAGGGGGTGCCATTGTGCCCTTTTTAACCCCCTAGGGCGCCATGCCCCTAAAAACAAATAATTTTTTTAAAGGTTTTTAGTATCCCCAGACCCTTTTGGTCACATCACCTTAGAAACTGGCTTAAATTGGCTGTTGACTTGAGTTATAGAGACCTTTTTAACTTTTTAGCTTTTCAAATTCCGTTAGAAGAAATGTCGCGAATGAAAAGTGCCCTTTTCTAGGTTGAAGTGCCCTTTTCACAAAGTTTGCACCCTGCCCTTCTGAAATCCTAGATATAACCCTGGTGATGACCTGCTAGGGCTGCATAACTTTTGATGTTGCCAGGATAAGCGTCGATCTTCAACTTTTAACTTATCGCAGCTAATATTCTCAGTGGCATGCTGGGTAAATTTGTTTGCTGGTGGCGTTGGTAACGAGATGAAAGCGCTTCTTGTAACTGATATCTGAGAAAGGCTTCATCTGACAGTCATTATCTGGTTATGACCAGTTGCTGTCGGGTTTGGAACTTTGAAATGGGTTGCTGGGCATGCGACGCCAATTTTCTGATTTGTTAATGAGAAAAGGGAATTCGTACAAATGCTCTGAGAGCAAGTTGCCTGGTTAGGCCATGGAGGGGAGAAAATTAAGCCTAGGTTCAATATATCAAGAGAAAAACAAGTTGCCCATAGAGAGTAAACCCACATGAGAAAACTCGAGAGCCACCGTAAAGCCTGATCACTGTATTATTGAATTTTACGATATTTTCAAAGTGTTAGGAGAGTGCAGGTATAGGTCTCATAGCCTCTTGAAGGTCCCCAAAATACTTGCCTGATAGGCCAACGTACCGGTACTTCAAAAAATCAAGCCCTAGTTTTCAGCACACATTGAAAAAACTGCAGGCAGAGCTCTAATGTATTCAGATGGAGCATAGTACATTTTACACTACACTAATGTCAGAGGATGTACCGGTAAGCACTTTCTGAATTCAATACAGTGAGGCTTTAAGGCTTAAAATTTAACAGTTTGCGTCTCTGTTTCAGCTGTACTTGAGCAGCCGAAGCTTGAGTTTGATTCCAACGCCACCTACAAAGCCAAGCTCCTGTATGCATCCTGTCTGAATCTTAGTAAGTATGAAGTAGGAGATACTTGTCGCAGATGTGTAGCTATTTAACTCATCTGCCCCATGGTTCACCATCGCAGTATCTTCTGTCAACGTTGTCTGCAAGCATTGGAGCTGAATTAGAAAGAATTTGAAGAAACATTCTTTAGATGGTTGATAAGAACAACATTCCTTCAAATATTTTGCAAATTTGTACCATGGGATGTTAAAAAACCTGAGGTCTACTCTTGTATGATGTTTATCACCGTTTTGCAGCTCAGATCGAACTCATTGGTGACCAGCCGTTGAAGGACGTCCTCCTCGGGCTTGGCGGATGGCCTGTCGTCCAGGGAAACTGGGACGAATCAAAGTTTAACCTTGAGGACGTATTGATTGTGCTGAGAACGCAATATAACGCACCGTTTTTATTGGAAGCATTCGTGGCGGCAGATGATAAGAATTCTACTGTTCACATTCTTCAGGTGAGTGTACCTGGTTCCCAGGTGCTAAAAATGTGTTGCGATTGCATGCATCTGTGGTCTGTTTTGCCTGGGAGCGAGGCTTTTTTGAGTGCGGCATCAGAAAGGGGTTGTTCGTTTTCGTCAATTGAGGAATCTGAGTTGTGATCCTTGAGAAAATGGAGAAAGCTATGAAACTTCAAATTGCAGCGATTATTCTGTACAGCACAACAAATAATCCCTGCAATTTGCAAGTGCATAGCTTTTTCGGTGTTCCCAAGGATCACAACTGAGATTCCTCAAGTGATGAAAACGAACAGCCCCTTTTGACGTGGCAAATGTATAGTGTTGAGCATCGTGCATAAAACCGAGAGGCCATGGGTTCAATCCCTGGTTGAGTCACTGCTTTGTACTCTCAACTGCTCAAAGAATTTGGTGCCTGAAAGCAGGCCTTTCTGTTTGACGGGCGCGAAAATGTGCATGCGTCTCGCAAACAATAGAAATTCTATTGTTTGCAAGGCGCATGCACATTTTAGCGGCGTCAAACGGAAAGGCCTGCTGAAAGTCATCTGCCCCCGGAGTCCAGCAGATGGCATCTTTTGTCAGTGTTTTCTCACATCCTATGGTTTTGAGGAAAGTATTTGACATGTTTGAAGAGAGATTGTTCCAATGGACTTTCTGAAGAACTTTTCTTCAATTTTTTTCCAATCATGCCAATGGGGAACTGGAGGAACTAACGTCACGACGTGGCGCTGTGAGCGGTGCGACCGAAGTTTCTTTTTTCTTACGTTATTTCCATTTATTTCTGGCGTGAAAACAACCCTTTTGTTTCGGTCGCCTGGCACTAAAATTTACACCATCTTGTAGCAGATGAAAATGTCTGCATTTTGCAATGCTTTTTTCCCTTAAGATGCAGACATAGATGGCAATTTCGGCAACGTCTTTATCTCATTATTCCTGTAGAAAATGCACAGCTCATTTTTTCATGACGTAACGTCAACACTTAAAATGACGTCAATGACGTCGCTTCGGTCGCACTGCTCGCAGCGCCGACCTGTCGGGATAAACGGCACTCCAGTTCCTCATTCATTTTCAAAGCGTTTAGAAAACTTCAGCAGGAGTTATTGTCTGCTCAAACCTTGGGGCAGATGGATTAATCGGCAAATTGTTTTTTTTTCAGATTGAACAAGGACCGCTTGGGTTACCCAGCCGAGACTACTACTTGGAAAGCAAGCGAACCATCTACATCGAGGCTTACTTGAAATTCATGACAAGCATTGCTCAACTTTTGGGAGCAGACAAGACCCGGGCGGAAAGGGAGTTAGGTGAACTATTGCGGTTTGAGACAGATGTTGCCAATGTAAGTTGATGCGATCTTTGGTCTACAGTGCACTTCAAAAAAATATGCCATGATTCAGAGCAGCCATAAAAAATGGAATACACATAGGCCCCTGGTGTTGATGTTTGACACCTCTGGGCCTACATGGTTCGACTTTCTGATTTTTCGTTTTGTGAGGTCCTTTAGATGAAAGTTTATGGGGAGGGCGTGTAGATCGATCGAACTCTCGAGGGTGGTCTCCTGACAGAGAGGCTGCGTGTTTGATTCTCGGTCGGAATTGCCACTTTGTGGGCTTACTATCAGCTGGTCTGAAAAGATCATGAGATGTGCTGTATCAGCTCTCCTTGAGTGAGTTTCTTGAAAGGTTTCTGCGGAGACTGGGTAAAAATGTGAAGGACGTCAAGACCGGTCACCAGTACTAGCCATGATGGCCTTCTTGAAAAACCCGATGCAACGTTTTTGAGTGTGGCCCGTGTGCCAGTGTGAGATTACAATAGATTGACGGAATAAGGTGCGACTTGACAATCGGCGACACACAGAGAAACAGCGAGTCTCAGTGAGTTCCAAATAATGGGAGTCGCACAGACAAATGGCCACAGTGAAAAACATTATACCGGTCCTTCACCTCAGCGTTCCCTCTTTTTATTCCAGATCACTATGTCCCAGACAGAAAAACAAGACACGAGCGCCCTCTATGACAAAATGACGATACGGGAACTACAACAAAAGGTACCAGAGATAAACTGGCTGCGATATTTCAATGGGCTCGTCGCAGAGAACCTCACTGAGGATGAACACGTTGTCTCATTTGCCCTGAAATACTTCAGGAAGTTGGGGAAACTTTTGAGGGCAACGCCGAAGAGGTAGGTGACGTTATGTCTTCATTACATCATGGTTCCCAAATGCATCACATTTTGTGGTTTGGACCCAGTCATTTGGTTCATGATGGCACGTCCTCAAGATCAACCATGAATTACCCCTGGCTGATCAGTAGGGGTCTATTACAATTGATCCCTTCCAAAATCAATCCATACTGCACATTGATCAGTAGGGGTCTATTACAATTGATCCCTCCCAAAATCAATCCATACTGCACATTGATCAGTAGGGGTCTATTACAATTGATCCCTCCCAAAATCAATCCATACTGCACATGGACGAGAACCTGCCCGAAAGTGATCTCACTTTTATACCATTCATACTACGGTGTAGGCCTCCCTTTGTGGGCCTAGTTTTTGGACTTAGAAAATTTCCAGCAAAGACAATAAACTGTGAACTTCCTGTAATACTTGCGGCCATGAGTAAAACACACTGCCTATGCCTTCCTTGTAGGACAATTGCCAACTACCTTCTGTGGCGGTTGATTATGGGATTTGCTCCTGAGTTGACGCAGGCTTTTCTGGTCCACAGAAATGAGTACATGAGAGTCTTACAAGTGAGTACTTAGTGTGTGCAGGAAACAATGAGGAACCCACTTGAAATTTCATCCCGAAAGGGTAGTGAGAGTGCGAGCATTTGTACCAAAGACTTCAAAGCCCCACTGTATTGAATTTTACGATATTTTCAAAATGTTAGGAGAGTGCACGTAGAGGTCTCATAGCTCGTGAAGGTCCCCAAAATGCATGCCTGATACGTACTTCAGAGAATCAAGGCCTAGTTTTCAACACACATTGAAAAAACTGCAGGGAGAGCTCTGATGTATTCAGGTACAGTGTAGTACATTTTACACTACACTGAAGTCGTGCACTGACGTCCAGAATCGCGGCGATGATTCGTGTTTTCAAATTGAATACAGAGGGGCTTTAAAAACAAAGCAATGCAATTTTGTTTCCAGGGGACCTCGCGAGACAAAGTCAGATGGAAAAAATGTGTGGAATTCGTCAACGAGAGGATGGGCAGCGCTGTCGGCGCTATGTTTCTTCGCGATGCTGACTTCAAAAAAGAGAGCAAGGTCGTCGCCTTGGAGATGATCAGCGACTTACGGGAAGCTATCAATGAAATAATCTCTGAAAGCAACTGGATGGATGATGAAACTAAGGTGGTTGCTAAGGAGAAGGTAGGCATGGCAACAGTTGCTAAACAACAGTGATTTAGCAAAAAATGGTTGTCATGGAGATTTGGCAGTTTCTTCAGTATTTCTGTGAACTTTTTTGCCAGTTATTTGATATTTACTGGTATCAAGAGAGTAGTGCCAAATTACATGTATATGAGGAGCTTTCAAGATCTTTGTCGAATAAAACTGATAAAAATTCATTGGGTGAGCCTAGTCACATGTTCCTGTCAATTTCAGGCAGATGCTATGAATGAGAGAATCGGTTATCCCGACTTCATCCTGGATCCAGTACAGCTCAACAAACTGTATGAGAAGGTAAATTTTGTTCTTACTGACATACTTCTGACATCATGGCCCGGTTCCACGACGGTGGTTTCCGCCACGGTTTGTGGCGAGTGGTGTGGTTTTCACTGGCATTGTGTAAACCATTGAAGGACTCTCCTAAACCCTGCAAACCTCATTGGAAAGTTTTGTATTGGAAACTGGCTTTTACTGCAAAAGGGTTCTCCAAGTGCAGAAAAAAATCAATGTAAAAATTTCAAGAGGAGGTTGTCAGCTGAGTGCCAGGTTTTATGTGTCTCTCGTTCACCTATGGTTATGTTTTTCAGTTGACGTTTGAAGTCGATTATTATTTCAAGAACATCCTCAACATTGAGAAGTATGATGCTGATCGGACGTTTGTCAAATTGCGAAAACCGGTCGATAAAGACAAGTAGGTCTTCTATTCTTCATTTCTTTGTTGTCCATCCAGGCCTACCTGGGGTAGTGCGTCATTCCGTCGAACTCAGACTTCTAACCCAGGCAGCAATACCCACTACACACTGTTCAAGGTGGCTGTTCCATTTAGTTTACGTCCCAAATATTAGCCAATCAGATTACGCGTTGCAAAAGAGCCTTGGATTGCAAGTTGCGATGTCAGCTGAACAGTGCACTGCAATGGATCGAATCGAGTCAAGTTTCCCGATTTATGTCTCGCAAAATGTTTGGATTTCCAGTAAATGTCCGACATGACGGACAAAACTGTACTTAAAATGTACAACAAAAACTATTTGTATTCCTGTAAGTCAGATTGACAGACGACGCCGGGAGTTTATAAAAGGGGCATTTTGATTGGCCACTCGCGACTAGGACCAAGCCGTGAAATAGAAATGCTGCTATTGACGCCAGGGGTATGAGTGATGAAACAGTAGGTGTAGTCACGCGATGCCCCTGGTGTGCCAGGATGTTGTTGTCCTGCGTCTGTTCTTCTTCATTCTGTCACTTCCTGTTGTTTGCTGGGCCTCAACAAATCCTCTGTAGAGGTTCTTCACTGACGTCAAAACCCTCACATGACTGCAAAGAATTGGCCATGTTGGCCGTCAAATGGCGGCGATGATGTAAAGGTGTCACATCATAATATTTTGACGTCAGGATCTGTGTGTTGATGCCATGACGTCGCTTGACATTTTGACGGCCAGTATGGTGGCATCGTGTCGTCATGGAAACGTGACGTCACGTGAAGAACCTCTATATGGTCCGTTAACTCATCAACTGCCCCAGAGTCCACCAGATAATATGACCGTGCTTATTTCTGTTTCCAAGGTGGGAGCAAAGCCCGGCCGTCGTCAACGCCTTCTACAACCCTAACGCCAACGACATCGTGTTTCCCGCGGGAATACTTCAGCCATTATTCTACAGCCAATACTTCCCGAAATCATTGAATTATGGTGGAATAGGGGTCGTTATTGGGCACGAGATCACGCATGGCTTTGATGATAAAGGTGAGGTCCTGATTTTTGTTCAAATTGGACTGAGCTAGCCCCAAAAGTTTCTTACCCTGGGAGCCCAGTGGTAAGGGATCGTCTCCAAATTGTTTTCGTTTCAAACGCGTTTGAAATGAATGTCAATGTCGTTTCAAAATCGTTTGCAATTTTTGTAGTCCAACGAAACTGAAGTGATTTTCCAACGATTTTCAAAACGGATTTGAAACGAATTCTCCCCAAACGAAAAGTACCCACAACGAAGAGCAACGTTTATCTGCCCAACGAAAAGCAAACGTATGCGCCAAATAGAATGCAAAAACGTTTTCAAATTGTGTCAAACGAAATCCAAACGAAATGAAACGTTTTTGCTTTTTTGGCGTCATAGGTGCATTGCGGTAGCGATAGGCCTACATGTCATGATGTGCATGTCATTCTTTCCGTATCAAAGGCTCCTATCGGTAGTGAATTTGATAGGCCTATATACTGTCGTTCAGGTCGGCATTGGTTTTCAGTCCTTCAGCTCATCCTCCGTTAGGCCTATGTCCGTTGTATTCTAGGCGTACCGGGTAGGCCTATCAATTTTAGGCCCAGGCCTAGCCTATAGCCTCGAGGCCTATGTGTAAAGATGCTTCCTTTATACATGGTGATGAATAATTTATTTCCATTTTTGACTTCTGAGGTCGTAACCACTGACTTCTGAGGTTGATTGTCTGGAATGAATTGATCATTATCTGTTTTAGTGGCATTTTCATTTTAATATCTAATAGGCCTAACTATTAGGCTATTTCATCGGTTTTTAGGCTATGTCTTGGCCTAGGCCTACTGATCATGTATGCCGACACCATTGTACACATTGGTGTATGGTGCTTCATCTCGATCATGAAATAAATTTATTTTCATTTTCAACTTCTGAGGTCATAAGCACTTGACTTCTGAGGTCGATCGATTGGAATGAATTCATCATGATCTGTTTTGAATACCATCATCTATGTAATCATGTCGTACATACTTTGTGCATTCAAGCACCCAGCCAAAGTTGGATGTTTCGTCATATTAAATTGATGTACATGTAGGCTAGGCCTCTATGTTCCGTCGACCCATCCTCCTCGGTCGCCAGATTCGGCAAACGTTTGGAAGTTCGTGTCAACGATTTACGTTTGGAGCGAGGGGAAGAAAATGTTTCAACTTCGTTTCATACCATCCAAACGTTTGTCTCTGGAGAAACGTTTCTCATGACAAAAATATCAAACGAAATTGCAACGAAAATGTGTGCTATGCCAAACGGTTTTCAGTCAGTTCTCAAACGAATTTTTTCGTTTAAATTCGTTTTGAAGAAGCCGCTTCAAATTCGTTTAAACGAATTCCAAACGTTTCTATTTTGGAGACGATCCCTAAAGTGATTGACTGCGATGCATTTTCGAGAGGGCATGGCTTTGATTCTCGGTCCAGTTGCTGCTTTGTGCTCTCAACTGGTCTGGAAGGATTAACCCATTAACTGCGTAGGACATCCTACTACGTCATTACAAAAACCGGGGAACCCCTGGAATACACTCGAGGATCTTTGCTTGCGTAAGGCGTAACAGTACGCCTTGCAAGGAAATGGTGCATCACACTCTGCAGGACGTTATATCACATCTGGAATCTTGTGCGTCAGATACTTTTTTAGCAATTTCTTTTAAGAAAGAAAAATTTGAACTAAAAAAAATTACACGGTTAACGGGTTTATAAGCGTTGCACTGAATGAGCTGCTGCTTGAGTTCCCCAAAATGGTTTCTTAGGAAAGATGGCCGGAGAAGTGTAAAGTGGTCTCTACCTCGGGGAAATACCGGTAATTTTTTGACCTGACGATGGCAAAGTGTGTATATCAGACTCGCAATCAAAATCTCCATTTTTCTTGCAGGACGACAATATGACAAAGACGGAAATCTTCGCGAATGGTGGAATAACAAGACAAGCATTGCATTCCAAAAGAGAGCCCAATGCATGATCGATCAGTACTCGCAGTATACTATAGAACCATTTGGACTCAAGGTTGGTGTGAGACTGACTTGAATACCAGCTGGAGTGGAACCGCTTACTGTAATTAATCTGGTGCTGTTAAATCTGAACGGTTTTCACATTTTCTTGCCCCTAAAAATCCATCAAATCCATCCATCAGCGGCTCAGAAATCTGAAGGATTTGAGTTTCTTTTCAGATTGATGGACGGATTACGCAGGGCGAAAACATCGCTGACAATGGAGGCCTGAAGGAGTCGTACAGGGTAGGTGAATAAAAAATGGCGTGAAATCCTCAAAGCTATCAAAATAAACGTGATACCGGTACTCCATGTGGGAGCTTCCTCACGCAGGTTGGCTCTCTTTTTTTGAGATGTGGAAAAAGGTGCAACAAGTTCTGCAGATTCCTCATTACTTTTAGGAAACAACTACATAACAACAACATGTTGTTGTCGTGCATTAATCATGATTGTGTATATTTCAAATTTGGTCCATTTCAGGCGTACATGAAATGGGTGAGGACACACGGCCCAGAACCATTGCTTCCTGGGATCAACCTGTCTCACAATCAGTTGTTCTTCCTAAACTATGCACAGGTGAGAAACAAAATAATACCGGTACTGTCACCAGCTAAGGTCACATGATGTCGTCTGCTCTTCTGGTCAGATATCATCTGCTCAGGTGCGTGGGAAGGCGTCTCAGAAGATGTCGCCTGCTCAGGTCAGAAGACGTCGTCAACTCAGGTCAGAAGTTGTTGTCTGCTCGGGTCAGAAGATGTCATCTGCTCAGCAGAAGATGTTGCTGGCTCAGGTCAGAAGATGTCGTCTGCTCGGCTCAGACGATGTTGCCTACTGAGGTCAGAAGATGTTACTTGCTCAGGTCAGAAGATGTCATTTGCTCAGGTCAACGATGTCGTCTGCTCTGGTCAGAAGATGTCGTCTGCTCAGGTCAGAAGATGTCGCCTGCTGAGGTCAGAAGATGTCGTCTGCTCTGGTCAGAAGATGTTGTCTGCTCAGGTCAGAAGATGTCGTCTACTCAGGTCTGTGGAAGACGTCAAATATTTGATGTTTGCTTTTCAGATTTGGTGTGGAAACATGAGGGACGAGGAAGCTCTTCAGAAAATTCGGACGTCAGTTCACAGCCCAGGTCCAATTAGGTAAGGAAACGATTCATTCAGGGGTCAAAAAGTTGAATGTGCTGCCTTTGGCGACTCAAGGCCTACATGTAGGTCATTCTTGCCATCTACTCTATAAAGATTGCCATTGCTGAGGTATATTCCACTGTTTCTTACAGAGTAATTGGTCCACTGTCGAACTCGGAGGACTTTGCCGAAGCGTACAGCTGCCCCTCAGGGAGCAAGATGAACCCAGTGAAAAAGTGTTCAGTTTGGTGAAGTGTGTGAGACAGATGAGGCCACCGACGTCATAATGGCTGCATGTTCTACTGCAGACTATATCTGTCGGTGTCACCTTTGGACAGAAATGTCAAGTTATAGAGGGGGCAGCTGTATGTCTGTGGGTCACCAGTTTCCTCCTACATTCATGAACGTGTACCGGTACGTGCCATTAGAATTTGAAAGTGACCACAGGCCTTCATTTCAAGATGGGTGCACGACATGCTGCTCAGATTTGACAATGATTGAAAGAATGAATTTTTTTTCTGGCATTGATGAAAATCATCTTGTAAATAATTCTTGCCCTGTATCATTATTAGCTTGTTTTTTGACAAAATCTTCTTCGCACAAATATTAGGCCAATGTACTGCTTGTAATCTGTCTGACTTGTCCTTGTGGATCAATTGTGCTTGTTTTTGATTATATAAATATATCACCGGCCTACCATTTGAGTCACCTTGGGCTGGACTGTTCTGTAATTCACTAAATTGATTATCAGTTGTTAAAGTTAGCGAAATTTGAAGAATCGCCTAAAGGCGGTGACAGACTGGCGCGTAAGCAACACGTCGGGAAAGCGTTCAACCAATCAGGGAGGCGGTAACACTGACCGAAGCATCTACCGGAGAATCTGATTGGCGGAACGCCTGCGTGATGAGTTGCATCATCTTCGATGATCGAAGGCCGATCTGCTCACCACAACGTTACATCGCACATCACCCTTCGAGAAATAGACCAGTCGACGGCGTATCTTGCCAACTTTACCGGTCGACCAATCATATTGCACTTTATATCGGGTCTTCGGCTACCACTATTTGTACCATGATTCAAATTTTACAACACCGACTCTGATTGGCCTCTTCTTCTCGCGGCGGCAGATACGCCGTGGACCGGTCAATTTTTCGAAGGGTGATTTGCGATGGTAACGCAGTGGAGAGCAGATCGGCCTTCGATTAACGCAGATGCGTTGCATATGCGCCAGTCTGTCACCGGCTTCAGACAGTCAGCCATCTCACAAGAATGAATTAAATGCCTGGCATCATGTTGGCTTCCTCTCTCCTGATTGTCTGGCTTTGAGCCTGAAAAAACTGATGCTTGGTACTTCTGCTAACAAAGGACAACGATATGTAATTCTGAATGCGTTGGTTGAATCTTGAAATTACCGGTACTTTACCGGTACCGTACTTCTTGTATATTTTTGGACCATTATTTCTTGGTATAAACAGTTTGCTGTTTTCCTGTGTTCAGAAAACATGGTACAATTTTAGAGTTTACGGATCGTTATACATGAGACATGAGTTGTTTCTTTCTATTTTTATAATCTTCCAACTTTACTGTTTTAAGGTGTGTTTTGTTGGTCTTCAGTCTTTTATATCACATATTGTTATATCATATTCTATGTATGACTTGATGTTTACATATCATTATCTTTATTATCTATATAGAGTATTGTATCTATATATCTAGATATCGTCTAAAGAGACTCCATTATATCAAAAATAGATAAGCGAGTGATCTTATTGAGATATCATCTATATAATCCCTATATCATCTTAGATTCCCTATAGAGCTTGTGCAGCGGCTCATTATGACGTCACTTTTGACTGGCAGTCCGCCATGCTGGCGGTCAACGACAAAGTGCACCACGTGCAGATCGCGTCATGTTGAAGACGCAACACTTCACTTGCGCTGACGACAAACTGCACCACGTGGGTCGCCGACGTCATTTGACGTTAGTTTGACCGGCAAGATGGCGGATTTTTTCGTGATGACGTCATCTGCACAAGCTCTATATCATCTATATGCGACTGTGTCTTTGTCATTGGTTGTGATTTTGTGATCTTGTGTCATCAAGTTGGGACACTGTTGATGGTCAAACACCGAAACTTTCGTGTCCTATGTTACCTATTTCACTTGTTCCAATAGTGTATATTTCAAAAATTCTCATGGTGAAAGCAAATTTTCTCTGTATTTCTGTAACTAGTGGAAATAAATCCTGAGAATAATGGTTGCTGGAAGGAATCTAACCAGTTTGCTGCGCATTGGTTATGCAGTATCATAAACTTGGCAATTCCGAACACATGATTTGACGATTACCGGTACCGGTACATAAAATCTAATTCTTAGTTTCATTGTAGAATTATAGTTGGCACCACCTTAATTTGCAGGGGCCTCTGCAGCAGCTGATGCAGCGAAAAGGTTATTGCTGCCCTGTCGAGTCTCGTTAAGTTTTATATAAAGTTTGTCTGGTCTTTCGTCGTGTCAGTCATGTGTGCAGTATAGCCGTTGTTGTAATGTACTTTTGTGTTCAAATATGATAGGCCTACTTGTAAATGTAAATAATTAGGGAAGATTTGGGGGCGGGGAATCAGGAAAACCCTCGGACACGTCCTTTGGGATGGAAACACAGTTGACTTGTTAGAAAAGTACCGGTATCTGAAAGCCCGATTTTTCCTGAAAGGCCTATAACGTGGCTTTCTTCAGGTGCCACAACTATTAGCATGATAAGGCCTAACACTGTCAGGCTGATTGGTCAAGACATCAATTGAAAACCAGTTCATGTCAATTTCTTCTTGAATTTTGGAAAAGCATTGATGTTAGTGTTGCTATATCGATGAATCCTGCATAAAGCTGCTGTGACCGTGTTGTCAGAAAGTAACAATCCCCATCCATGATGGTACCACCGGTACCTCATCTGATCAATGGGAAGTGTGGTCCCGGCTATTATAGAAGGATCACATTGAAAATGGTGCTGTGACCAAAGTTTCTTTTTCTTAACGTTATTTCCATTAGTTCTGATGTGAAGACAACACTTTTGTTTCGTTCGCCTGGCATTAAAATTTACATCATCTTGTAGCAGATGAAATGAATTTACTGCATTTTTGGTGCTTTATTTTTTTAACGAAGAGATAGTTGAATGAGGTAGCGATAATGGCAACATCTTTATCTCATTATTCCTGTAGAAATAGGCCTATGTCGACTGACAGCTCATTTCATTTCATGACACAACAACAATTGCGTCAATGACGTCGCTTCGGTCAGCACTGGTTGCAACGCTCGTAATGAAAAGAATGCCGGTTCCGATCATTGAAGAAGTTGTTTCTGGTACCGGTACTGAAAGGGTTAAACTCGACGAAGCACAAATTTTTGTGGGGAACATCTTTGTGTGGATTAACTATCTTTATGTGAACATATCATTTATTGTATGTTTGTGATCTTTTGTAATTTTGTAAATTATGATGTCAAAGAATAAATCGTGAAAATAACGAGAGTGGTTATGTAATTTTATTAGAATCTTTTATGTGCTATATAGTACAGGAACATCCTTTGGTCTGAGGACTTTTATTCAAGTCTACCCACATTTAGCTGAGAAACTGTCCTTTGAGACCGAAAGACATGATACCGTACTGTATAGTGATACTGGTGTGGTTTAGTTATCACCTACTCCAGGTGGCGTTTTGAATTAGCATTACCTGACCTATGATTTTCACAGACTGATCCTTTGTCCTCAAGCTGTAATGGTGGAACGGTGCAAGGACAAGGGACCAGTCTACAAAAAACGTCTGGGTTGGGATGGTCGGGTAACAGGCACATGGGTAAGGAGAACCAGACTACCACAAAGAGAACATGTTGGCTTACAGTTGAATGCATTTTATCATATACATAGTTACTGTAGTAAAACATCACAGACTGCAACAAAATATATTTTGAGTAACAACATAGACTCTATGCAAGTTAATTTGGTATATAAATTTAGTACGAATCGCCTATTTTCGCTTGTCTGAGAATGAACTGCTGGATTCATCTAATTTGCATATCAGAATGAGAAATCATGAAAATCAGATAGTAATACCCAAAATGTGTGACGTAATACAAAATTTGCATATCATAATGAGAAATCACGAAATCTGTTAGTTTCTGTTTATGAATGACGTCATGAATTAGTGTGTACCTAGTCTCGCGCAGCCAACCATTTTGTTCCGCAGTGTCGCTACACAAAATTGCTCTTCCCCAGATTCACAACAGCGCCTGGGTGACCGAGACTCGACTAAAAGCACGTGTGTGTGAATCGTGTTGTCAAAATTGTGAAATGGACCTGTTAAAAGATGGCTGGTTTACTGAAAACTGCGAAGCATCTGCTATGGGACTATCTTTAAAGGTTGATGAAATCCTCTACCACGAAAAGTCCAAATTTCAAGACGTTCTGGTGTTTAAAACGTGAGTAAACCGTTCGCGTTGAAGTTTTTCATCTCGCGTGAATGCCGGCGGCCGCCATGTACCTAGGCCTACATGATGCACATCAGAATGTACATGATCTGTGCACGTGACTGTATTCATGGACGTGGTATCATAATCAGCATGCAGATCAGTCCCAGTGGGTATTGTAGGGTGGCCTAAGTGGTCAGTATAATTCCTCCAAGGTGAAACCTTCAGGAGTGACCTCAGCCAGCGCATTAATTGGGGAATAAATTGAGGATGTTGTCATGTTTTGTAATTGTGAACATGATTTCCGACGAGGCGGTGTTTTTGGTTCTGGTTAGGCCCTACTGTCGGTACTGATTGAGTAGGCCTAACCTAGCCTAGGCTAGGGGCTATGGCATGTATGGGGGGGGGGGGTATTGTAC
>NMRB01001379.1:120160-158651 GCA_002633025.1 Notospermus geniculatus
GGCCGTGTTCGGAAAGCTTCCCCGAGGAAATTTCTTCCCCGAGCTTCGGGGAATGTGAGCATGCCCAGTGAAGGCGAATTTCCGAACGATATTTGCCCTTCCTCGGGGAAAGGTACTACTGTGGGTTGCAGGCGTGAAATGTTCCACGTTTAGCCAATCAGCATGTCGGATTGGAAAGAAAACGAAATGCATGCCGGGAGTTTCCCCAAGTGAGCGACTCGGCGAGTCGCTCACTTCGGCCAGGCTCGAGGAAGCCTTGGCAGCCTGCCAAATACCTTACCGAACGCTCTCCCGCTTCCCCGAGCCTCCCCGAGGAAGCTTTCCGAACACGCTAATAATTTCCATATCATAATGAGAAATCACGAAATCTGTTAGTTTCTGTTTATGAATGACGTCATGAATTAATGTGTATCTAGTCTCGCGCAGCCAACCATTTTGTTCCGCAGTGTCGCTACACAAAATTGCTCTTCCCCAGATTCACAACAGCGCCTGGGTGACCGAGACTCGACTAAAAGCACGTGTGTGTGAATCGTGTTGTCAAAATTGTGAAATGGACCTGTTAAAAGATGGCTGGTTTACTGAAAACTGCGAAGAATCTGCTACGGGACTATCTTTAAAGGTTGATGAAATCCTCTACCACGAAAAGTCCAAATTTCAAGACGTTCTGGTGTTTAAAACGTGAGTAATCCGTTCGCGTTGAAGTTTTTCATCTCCTCACTCATCATCATGCTCATGCTCATCATGCCGGCCGCCATGTACATGATGCACATGTAGGCCCTACATGATCTGTGCACGTGACTGTATTCATACATGTACAGACTGTATTCATACTGATGTAGGCCTAGTATCCAGCAGATCAGTGGGTATTTTGTAGGGTGGCCTATAAGAAGCTGATGATAAGCGGTCAGTATAATTCCTCCAATGTGAAACCCTTCAGCCTTCAGGAGTGAGCTCAGCAAGCGCATTAAATTAGGCCTAGGGCCAAATTGGGGAATTATCAGCTGATTATTTTATTACTACTAGGCCTAGGCCTACATGACCTAGGGCCTAGGCCTAGGGCCTGTATCATGTACATGTAGGCCTATGGGGTATTGTACACTGGACTGGTGGCGGTCATGTTGTGGTCCGATCCAGTCCAATCATCTGGTGGTGTTCTTACGAACCCCTGCATTCCCATTAGCTGATTAGGCCTACGCTCTTCCTGGTTAAAATAAATGACATCGCATCGGCAATTTATTTTCTGTGACATTTCAGTCCGTTTTATGGTACAGTCCTCGTTCTTGATGGTTACATCCAGTGCACCAGCCGAGATGAATTCTCCTACCAGGAGAATATGACACATGTGGCTTTGTTCTCACACCCAGCGCCAAAAAATGTAAGTAATGAGAGGTAAGGGTTTTGTCTTCCATTGCAGGGGTGAACAGAAATGTGACCCGCTCTGGCAAAAGCAGACGCATGTCGCTCTTAGCTTGGCAAGGTGAGACCAAATGTTTGTCAGTTTCAGTATTGTCTGCCTATTATGAAATCTGAAAGAATCTTTTCTTCCATTCTCTCCTGGTGTCATCTCAATTCGTTTACATGTAGGCCTACATGTAAATGTAGGCTCACCTTCTGAGCACCTTTTTTTGCCAGAGCGGGTCACAAATGTTGATATTTTCAGAGGGGAACCCCTGAAACCTTGATAGTTTCCATTCTGAGGCCTAGTGAAAAGTAGTTGTATGTTTGATGTCCTGTATGATGTCACTCAAGTATTCATCCTTCATGGTTCTCTTTTCCTCTTCAGGTTTTAGTCATAGGAGGCGGTGATGGTGGCGTTCTGCGGGAAATCGCTAAACACAAGTGTGTCGAAAGGATGGTGCTATGTGAAATTGATCAAATGGTTATTGACGTGTCAAAAAAATATCTCCCAGGAATGGCGGTCGGTTTTGACGACCCACGATGTGAATTACACGTTGGTGATGGGTTGGAGTTCATGAAGAACCACTCCAATGAGTTCGACGTCATTATCACGGATTCATCGGATCCGATAGGTAAGGGTTGTAACCGCTAAGTGTTGATCCAGGTCTTCTCCATGTCAAGTTTTGTCAACCTGGTAGCATGCACATACAGAAATCATCATCTCTGCCAGGAACGTAGCTAGCTTTTATGGGGGGGGGGCAAAGTTGATTGAGTCTGGACACATAATGCTGGAGGGTGAAGCCCGACCTTGCACGCACCGGAGGGTCTGGTGGTCCTCCCCCCGAAAAAAATAAAAAATCTAGATCCTCTCAGTATGCATTTTCCTGGATCTGACAGATGGGCACAAAATTTTTTCCATTTTTAGAGGAAACTTTTTTGTCCCTTTTTTGCTCTGAAGGGCATTTGCCCCCCCCCCCACCCGCTAGCTTTGCCACTGTGTGACTCCATCATCTCTGCGAGTTTACTATCTAGTCATGGCTCACAGACATGTAGAAGGAAACTGGAGCTACCGAAGAAAGCACGTTGTCAAAGAGATCACTCTCTTTCAAATAAAGATTAGATCCTCCTGGATGTCATACCCATTGACCCCGGTGATGCGCACCGATGTTGCCACTTTGCCGCTCAGACTAAACAGATCATCGAACTATGTAACTAAGTATCACTGTCCATCTGATCACTGCTGGTCAATCTCAGAAAGTTTCCTTCCTTCAGGTCCAGCTGAAGATCTCTTCAAACAGCCATACTATGAACTGATCAAGAAGGCATTGAAACCTGATGGTATCCTAGCATCCCAAGGTGAGTTAACACGATAGAAATGGGGTTAACTCTAGGGACTTCACAAGCAAAACTCCAACAAGATGTAGCCAGACAAAATATGAAAACAAAACAAAAGACAAGATGTTGACTCAGGAGACGTCTGTTTTTGTCTCCGACACACAGCAGTCAGGAAACTTTTTGCCCGAACTTTTTTCTCTTTTGCAACCTGCCTTGAGAAAATTTCTCTAGGTTTTGATATTGTCAGTTTGATAAAACGTTCCTTTTGGCTTCAGGTATGGATATCTGGACAAACCTTGATCGCATCTCGTCGATGATGTCGTTCTGTCGTAACATATTCCCCGTCGTCGACTATTGTAACTACTCTATTCCAAGCTTCATGACGGGAGAGATTGGTGTCCTGTTGTGTTCTAAATGTCCTGTAAGTATCTAACCCTAATGCCAATCTTTGGTGGCCAAATCTTCCCTATTTAATACCTCAGTGGTGGCAGGTGTCTTTTGATGTTTGCACTACCCCAATCTGACCATTCACTGACCGTCCTGAAAATGCCGAGCATTAAGACTGCCCATTCTCACAATGAGCGATCAACAGAAATTAATTCTTTTTCAACAGAAATTAATTCTTGTTCAACAGAAATTAATTCTTGCTCAACAGAAATTTAAAATTCTTGTTCAACAGGAATTAATTCTTCCTCAACAGAAATTTAATTCTTGCTCAGATATTAATTCTTGGTCAACAGAAATTTATTCTCGGCCAGCAGAAATTAATTCTTGGCCAACAGAAATTAACTCTTGCTCAACCGAAATTAATTCTTGGCAAACAGAAATTAATTCTTGCTCAGCAGAAATTTAATTCTTGCTCAACAGGAATTAATTCTTGGTCAACAGAAATTAATTCTTGGTCAGTAGAAATTAATCCTTGGTCAACAGAAACTAATTGTTGTTCAACAGGAATTAATTCTTGGCCAGTGGGAATTAATTCTTGGTCACCATAAATTAATTCTTGGTCTGAACAGAAATTAATCCGTGGTCAACAGAAATTAATTGTTGGTCAACAGAAATTAATTGCTGTTGAACAGGAATTAATTCTTGATTAACAGAAATTAATTCTCGGCCAGCAGAAATTAATTCTTGCTCTACCAATATTAATTCTTGGTCAACAGAAATTAATTCTTGCTCAACAGAAATTAATTCTTGCTCAACAGAAATTTAATTCTTGCTCAACAGGAATTAATTCTTGATCAAGAGAAATTAATTCTTGGTCAACAGAAATTTGTTTCTTTTGAAGAAGAATTAAATTTCTGTTGAGCACCCCTCCTTTCCAGCTGTCTTTACGGCAGACATCATATTTCTTTTGGGCTGTCTTCAATATAATTGGCTCCGAATTTACTTTGAATTATTGCTTTTTTCAGGATACCAAGTTCAAGAATCCGTGTCGCGTGATCACCGATGAAGAAATCAAAACAATGGACTTGAAATATTACAATAGTGATACACATCGAGGGGTCTTTATGCATCCTCAGTTTGTTAAACAGGTGTGTTCCTAGTGGTTTTGTACGTGGTAGTTTAGTACCTGGTGGTAGTTCCATACATTGGGTGATTTCAAAGTTGTAAGGTGTAAGCATTGTAAACACCGTGTTACGCCATTTTTGAAATCGCCCATTGTGGTGTGAGTGCCTAGTAGTACTTGTGTCATTGGTTTCGTTTGAATGCCTATTCCCACTTAATCAGGATGACAACACCATTGCTGTGGTACAGTGTCATGATGTCACTCATGACATAAACATTTGGCAATCTGCGTCATGACAAGCTGACCTGGTACACCAGGAATTGGCTCTGAAGTGAAAGGCCCTCAAATTCCCAATTTAATTCTAGCTGTAGTCTGTATAAGGCTTCCCTTACATAGAAGTATACGGTATACGGAAACGCCGGTGAACAATGGCTTTACGGTCGTGAATCCTCGGGAAGCCTTTGTTAACAGGCGTTTTCGAATACTGTATACTTCTACGTACAGGAAGCCTAATGGTGGCTCCTGTGTGTGACTGCTAGGCCTGCCGAAAGACCTGTTAAAGTGCTTTCCAGAATGTCCAGTCATATCTGCCCTCATTTTACCTGGCAAAGGAACCTAACCACAAACCACAAATGGGCCAGTTATGTGTGCTGTGCATGATTAACGGTTGACCAACCTCTACAAGGACCTTACTCATGTCTATACTTAGATTCAAAATAATCATGCACTCGTATCTGGCCCATTTCTAGTTTCTGGGAGGTTTCATAGCAAGGTAAAGTGAGTGCACATATGACTGGACATTCTGGAAAAAACACTTCAACACATAATGCAAAAGCTTAGTCCTAATCTATCCTTGCCTTGCTGCTTCTGAACCAAGCTTTTTCACGTTGGTGTTTGCTTTGCGCTTGTGCTATGCTGTTTTTGACTTGTGACTGGTTCAGTATTTTGAGTTTGTGAAAGTCGTTTTCAGAATGCGCTATCCTATTTACACTTCTTCAACTTCGTAACTGATCAAAGCCGCATGCACCTCAATTATGTGTGTGATTCAATCAGGGTCTAACCGTTGGCATGGTCTCAACTGAAGTCAAGTCAGCTATGAATTAGGCCAATTGAGGTTCTTCACGTGATGTCACATTTCCATGATGACACGATGCCGTCATATTGGCCGTCAAAATGTCAAGCGACGTCACGGCATGAACACAGCGACAACAGATAGATCGTGACATCAAAATGTCGTGACGTGATAGGTTTGACGTTGTCGCCGGCCATTTGACGGCCAACATGTCCAATTCTTTGCAGTCACGTGACCACTGTGACGTCAGTGAAGAACCTCTATACAATGGGTGATTTCAAAGTTGGTTTTAACACCGGTTTTACAATGCATTAAAGCATTGTAAAACCGGTATTAAAACCAACTTTGAAATCACCCATTGTACATGTAATTGAGCTACCTGTCATGCCTGTGGCTTTGTGGTCTTGATCAGTTGCAAGGTTGAACAAGTTTGAGGGACATTCTGAACAAGATTTCAATCAATGCTTTGTTGTGTCTGTGTACTTTGGCTCTCCAAGTTCTCAAATGCACTCTTATAGGGGCGTAGCAAGCTTTTATGGCCTAGGGGCAAAATTGATTGAGTCTGGAGAAAAATTGAAAATTTATGTCCTCATATGCAATTTTCACANAGGAAAATTTTGTATTGTCCCTTTTTGCTCTCGGGGCATTTGCCCCCCCCCCCCCAGCTACGCCCCTGTCTTACCGACTTAGCACCAAGAGGTCTGCGACAACTCCTCCAAAACTTGAAGTAGAAGATACATGTCAGTAGTGCACTGCCAGTGTGATCATTACAATATGAAATGTACATTAGCTATCTCTGTTCATGCTGGTTGCTCCCATAGAGTGTTTGCACCGGTGAAGGTATGAACAAAAGAATTTGTCACCAGTCACGGTCTATGGAGATTAACTTCGATTGTTTTCGAAGTCTGTTCTTTTGTTGTATACATGTACCTCTATATTATGCATGAGACATGACACATGTGTGGTATTGATTGAGACACTTGTCAGGAGTCATGTTGATTTCTGGTTGATCTATTTGGCAGCCTTGAACTCCTGTTTGTGTTGGTCTGCATGGCTGTTGTCATCAAGCCTCATTGTGGTGGGATCTGAGAATCCAGTTCCTACTCCAAGTGGCGTCGCATAGATTTGTTTGAAAAATCCAAGGCTCAAAAGAGCTGGCACTTGTCTGGTGGTGATATCACTTGGGTAGTGTACCTTGTAGTTGTAGTCGAGTAGCAATCAATAGGGAGGTTTAGACATCAAATGATAAATGTTAACGATGACGTTAATTTTGTACCCAAAATGCAACACAAAATCTGGTTTATAATGTGTAGTATGAAAAATAATGTTGTAAAGTTTACGTTTATCGTTTTGACTTCTAAACCTCCCTAATACATGTAATAAGGATGAATGGACTGTCAAATGTGAGGCAGTCTTGGAAAACCTGTCGGATGTCGCATTTGAGGCAAGTGTTATTGGCCTTGGTGAATGTGCACATTTCAATAGCTGAAATGTACTACGTAACAGGTAAACAGTAGCAGATCAATGCACGGGCAATCTGACAGCCCTTGTTGATTGACCATTTAATGACATCCGAGACGGGTTTTCCTTGACTGCCACACAAATGGTGTTTTTGGAACAACCTCTTGGTGGCTTTTGGAAAGGCTTGGCTGTCAATGCCTATTGTCATAAAACCTCACTAGATTTAGTTGGTTGCTGGTTGTGTACATTAGCCTGCACAATCGCAGCACTTAGCAAGTGATTAAAGCCTCAGTAGTGTATTCAGAAAGTGTTTATGTCCTCCGACGTTAGTGTAGTGCAAAATGTACTACAGTGGAACCTGTCTACATTGAACACTCACGGGGAATTTCAAAAGCGTTCATTGTAAGGAGGTGTTCAATGTACCAAGAGTCATCGTACTAGGTGATCCTTTACTGTTAGATCTGGCGGGGAATTTCAAAGTGTTCAATGTAGGCAGTTTGTTCAAAGTACCAAGGTGTTCAATGTGACAGGTTCCACTGTATAATCTATCTCATTACATTAGAGATCTTTGAGCAAACATTTCTTTTCAAGTTATTCATGTGCGCTCAAGCGGAACCGTAATAACCCCTGTTCGCTAAAAAAAAATCGCATTTTTTCGTGTGCGCTCAAGCGGAACCGCACGGTTCCGCTTGAGCGCACACGAAAAAATGCGATTTTTCAGCGAACAGGGGTGCTTACGGTTCCGCATGAGCGCACACGAAAAAATGCGATTTTTCAGCGAACAGGGGTGCTTACGGTTCCGCTTGAGCGCACACGAAAAAATGCGATTTTTCAGCATTTTTTCGTGTGCGCTCAAGCGGAACCGTAAGCACCCCTGTTCGCTGAAAAATCGCATTTTTTCGTGTGCGCTCATGCGGAACCGTAAGCACCCCTGTTCGCTGAAAAATCGCATTTTTTCGTGTGCGCTCAAGCGGAACCGTAAGCACCCCTGTTCGCTGAAAAATCGCATTTTTTCGTGTGCGCTCAAGCGGAACCGTAAGCACCCCTGTTCGCTGAAAAATCGCATTTTTTCGTGTGCGCTCATGCGGAACCGTAAGCACCCCTGTTCGCTGAAAAATCGCATTTTTTCGTGTGCGCTCAAGCGGAACCGTAAGCACCCCTGTTCGCTGAAAAATCGCATTTTTTCGTGTGCGCTCAAGCGGAACCGTAAGCACCCCTGTTCGCTGAAAAATCGCATTTTTTCGTGTGCGCTCATGCGGAACCGTAAGCACCCCTGTTCGCTGAAAAATCGCATTTTTTCGTGTGCGCTCAAGCGGAACCGTAAGCACCCCTGTTCGCTGAAAAATCGCATTTTTTCGTGTGCGCTCAAGCGGAACCGTAAGCACCCCTGTTCGCTGAAAAATCGCATTTTTTCGTGTGCGCTCATGCGGAACCGTAAGCACCCCTGTTCGCTGAAAAAAATCGCATTTTTTCGTGTGCGCTCAAGCGGAACCGTAAGCACCCCTGTTCGCTGAAAAAAATTGCATTTTTTCGTGTGCGCTCAAGCGGAACCGTAAGCACCCCTGTTCGCTGAAAAATCGCATTTTTTCGTGTGCGCTCAAGCGGAACCGTAAGCACCCGTTCGCTAAAAAATCGCATTTTTTAATCGTTCCGCTTGAGCGCACGCGAATAACACTTGTCTGCTAATGCAAAAGAGGCCTTTTGAAAGCTTCTTGTAGGATAAAATTGAAGTCTTTTGTGGTTGAATGTTTTATTTATTGTTTAATTTCAATAAATAAAAATGATGAAGAAATTTAAGTTTTGACGTTCCTCTGGTCTCTGAATGATTTATGTTTAGAGCTGTGAACTAATTAATGATGTTTTCATAGGCCTTTATTATAGAGATTGTAACAAAGTCAGGAATATTAAAAGTTGACCCAAGTTGGGAGAAAAGTGCAAGTCATACAAAGACGTTTACCCTTGCATCAACATTAACAGACTATCAGAGTCTCTGAATATATCAATTGCAGGTCTATGGCTTAAATACTCTCATCTATACATGAGAGTCCCTTATTCCACATATTCTAAAAATTTTATTAATATAAAATTATGACCTTATGGAAGAGGCAATACAACATATGCAAGAAGTTGAGAAGGAACTAGAACTTCTATCGAGACATTCACACCTGTATCAGGTTGAGTGAGAACTAGAAATTGTAGAAAGACATTCACAGTTTTAATTCTCCAACAGAAATTGGCTCGACTCCAAAAAGACGCGTTCCACGCTAACTGGGGACACTTTTTTCCGTCCTTTTGGATTAATGACGTTAGCAACGCTGCAATTATCAGTGGATTTGATAGTGTTGCAATCATCATTTCCGTCCCGGGACCAAATGGAAATGATTATTGCAACAACTCCTTTTTCAAGTGGATAACAATGTTGCAAATGACATGGATGGAAAAAGTGGGACTTAGGCGCCCCCCAGTTAGCGCGGAATGCGTCAAAAGGCTCCTGGCGCGACTCCTGAAACAGGCTTGGCGTGACTCTATAAAGTGACTTTGGCTTGACGTGACTCCGTAAAGCTACTTGACCTGACCCCATGAAGTGTCAATGCTGGACTCCAGAGAGTGACATTGTATGACTCCATTAAACGTCATTCTCTAATATTTTCCAGTTCAATTACATGTACAACATGTCGGGCTTTGCGGCCGAGTTTGACGTAAAAATCCATCGTCAAAATTATGTGTACGGTAGGCTCCTACGTGTACGTGTACATGTACCAGTACTGAAAATGAAAATACAGAGAAAATCATGCATCTGAAATGTCTACATCTTGCTTTTCAGGTGCTTTACGGAACATAATCGCTGAAGAAGGCAAGCGACGGAGATGGAACAAAAGGGGAAATTCTGTAGCAGTTAGACACAACACTGCCATCTGATTGGATGTTAAATACATGTAAATGCTTGAGTGGCGATAAAAAAGTTGTATCCATTCAATTTATATTGTACTGTACTCAAATGCTAGTGCTGGTGGTTTTTCCAAGTGCATCTTTGTAGTTGATTACAATGATAAACCTCTCAATCTTAAGTTTCTAGTCGCTAGAGTTTTGCATTAAAATAGCACGGGGAGCAATTTTCATTCGATTCTCAGTAGATTTTCAGTAGGTTCTGTTGCAAACTTGTCTAGTAGTTTTATTCTGCGAACTTCCAGATTTTGCTGGGAATCAGTTCAAAGATTTACATTTCAAACAGGCCCAACTGAGACATAAATTTCTTGAGTCCAATGACTGTTTGATCAGATGTACGGGTGCCAGTGACTTGCAATCATAACCAACAAAGTGTTCACATCTGATTACTGGTGTATCTTTTAAAGCCCACTTGTAATTGGTGAAAGTGGAAAAAAGAATAGTCTTGATAAAAGAGTAAACTTACCTGGTGTTTGGCTTCATTCTTCCTGTGTTAATGCTGCTTCGGTCGCAGCTAAGCTGCATCCATCTAAACTTGGAGTCTCAGCCGTCCAGGTCGAGTGCACGAATGAACAGAAGGACCTGAGGGAAACCCGAGCAGATGCGGTGCATTCTTCATGCTACCTTCCACCATCTTCCAGTCTATGCTATGATGGATCGCAATGTTGGCCTCCTGAAAAAGGAAGAATTAAATGTATTTTGCAGCAGACAGCATGCAAAAATGAAATGGTCCATGGACCAGGTGCTCACCCGTTTGGACAAAATAGTGTAATGCCAGAGAGAGCTTAGGTACAGTTGTGAGTGATGAGCAATCTGGGTCAAGTCTGAAGTTGCAGGACTTTGATGATTTTTGGGTTATGCCACCTGGCGGCCATATTGGATGTCCGATCAGGGCAAAACTTCACCTGCACAGAAAGGTCATCTAGAGGAGCCACATAGTACATTTGAGCGCTCTGGGTCAAGTCATTCCTGAGTTATAGCGCATTTGATGATTTTCGGGTTACGCCACCTGGCGGCCATATTGGAAGTTTAATCAGGCCGAAATTTGACGTGCTTGTACAGGTCAGGGAGATTTTATTCAAATTTTAATTAGACACGTTCATTTTGGTGGTGGGGTGGAAATAGCCATGCCCATCATGAGGGAGAGCCCCTGGCCTGCTATATCCTTAGCCTATCTCAGAGACGATACGGCTGAAAACTGCGCAGGCGTAGCGCAGGAATAAAACAAGATCTTTATGCATGCGCAATTCTTCTGCCGTATCAATAGCCAATGATTGTACATCATCGTCATTTTTAGAGCCACGATAGCCATAGTTGACTTTGGGCTCCACCGAGTATATATCGTAACGTAATACGGTGCCAAAGGTACGCTTAGGTGCAGACAGTTAGAATAAAATCTGTACGGATACGGCAGTGAACTGAACATCATGCGCAGTGCATCCTCCCACAGCAGGGCTTTGGTCTCGTTCCTCTTCATACACTCCACACAAAGTTTGTGTGAGCGGATGAAGAGGAGCGAGGTAAATACCCCTGCTGTGGGAGGATGGCGCAGTGTAACATTACAACAAGACTGCCGTATCCCCAGAATTTATACCGGTATCTTTACGACTGCCGTACCCGTCGTCGTCCGTAGCCAAGCCAGGGCCAACAATAGGGCCTACAAGCCTGGTGGCGTTAAGGTTCACGTAGTGAAATTATCGAAAAAAATATCGCAACTGAGGGACATGCAGGGCACCATTTTAGAAATTCTGAACTTCCAATACCCGACATAACCCTAAGGATATAGTCCATTGCTTTGCCACCAGAGAAGTTATGGCACTACACGTAGAATCCAGGCGGTGCTCATCCAGGAGGCGATTACCTACACTCGACGGCCGGTAGCCTGCTTTGTTCACCCACGTGGTGATGATCGACTCATTATTCACAGGGGAGGCAGGCAAGGTGTGTTGATTTCTAATTAGGCGTTTCATAAGAGTTATCTACATTAATAATTCATACCTTCTCTCAAAAATCGGCTAGTTTATTGTAACCTTTCTCCCACAAAATGTATCATTTTACGCAAACAGCAAATTCGTTTGTGATGTTGACTTATATCTAACAATCCTGAAACCCCTACGCTTCCAATAATAGGCTCGTCCTGCCTGTGTTATTATGCCATGTATTGGATATCGCGAATGCACTGGGCATTAAACGCAATTTTTAGGTCAACTAACGAATATTATGGCCCCAGAAGAAATCCGAAGCAGCAAATGCATATCTACTTTTAACTTATTAAGGTTATTCACTAAAAGTTCATCTCTATCGAAGGTTATCCGATTTTATTGGCTTCCAATCTTCAGCCTCACAATGAAAGTTTCCTGCGTGAGTGCGAAGCCCTGGTTATGATAATGTGCATAACCGCGCTATCGAAGAGTGAATCGGGCAAAACCGGTATGAAAATAATGGTCACTACGTGAACCAATAATAGCCCTAACACTGTTCCTGACCCTAACAATAGCCCTAACCTAACAGTGTTAGGTTAGGGCTATTGTTAGTGGCTGTGGTCAGGTGGTGGGGGATTCATATGCATGCAGAGATGCATGCACGCACACACACACACACACGCACACGCGATCACACTCACAGCACAGGCACAGCGCTGTCGGTGCGCAGCCGCAGAAGCCTAGGCCTAGCTAGGCCTAGGCTACCGATTGAAAAATTATGACTCTTAATTAGGCGTAGGCCTAGGCCTAGGCCTAGCTACCGGTAGGCCTAGGCCTAGGCCTACTCTGACATGCCCCACTCTGAAACCATGATGATTTTGATCGATCGGATTACATACGATTGACATTATTAGTCATGTTAGTGGGAGATGAGTCAAAATGACAATCAAAATGGACATGATGGACTTGACCATGTAATCTGGCATTGTCTGGTAAATGCTGACACTGTCATGACTGCTGGAATAGTTTGGTTCCCGAACTCACCGCTAGGCGCAGAAGAGTTCGGTATCGGCCTCGTTTGACCTTGACCTCACACACAGAATTCTGTGTGTCTGACGTCACAGAGCATAGACTGGTTCCTAGTTCCAACATACCGTGAGCTGTGTTGGGACTACGAACCAGTCTATCCTCTGTGACGTCAGACACACAGAATTCTGTGTGTGAGGTCAAGGTCAAACGAGGCCGATACCGAACCCTTTTGGCCCTAGCGGTGGGTTCGGGAACCAAACTACTGCTGGAATCCACACATGGAGTATGCGATTGGTGCGTTCTCGATTACACGGTGGTTCCGATGGTAGACGATCAGATCCATGACGTCATTGATGACGACACCAGGTTCGCTCGGGTGTCTCCGTCAATTCTTCGGTATGAAATCGGCGACAAAGCTCAAAAAGTTGAGAGTGCAGATTCTATCTTTAGCTGGTCATGATTGTCACGAGGTATTGTTCATTCCTTTGCCACGTGTTATATTAAATGTAGGGACTGATATAGAGCGTTACTGATCAAACAAGGCCCACACAATCTCTTTCATTTGATATTGACTGGGCACAGTCTGGGATGAGAAGCCGCACAGCACACACGTCAGGCTGGTGTTGCCTACCTCTTTCCGATTGGTCTAAGACTCTTCAACAATTTCCCCCTGAAACACAAGAACAAAGTTTACTTACCCACGTGGGTTTCGGATACAATTGTAAGGAACGTCTTTCGATTCTTTCTTGGGGTTTATCTTATAAAGAAGGGGCCTAACGTTAAATAGAAGACAGAAAAGACAGGAGTATGTACATTTCCATTTATTTCATTTTCATAATTCGTTTTCTGAATTCACAAGACAAATGGACAGAATTGTAATGAGTTGTAAAAAATACTTTAAAATAGCATTCACAGAACGAACCCCAGTTAGTTACCCCAGGCACAATCGTGTTTTCAGTACCATGATAGGCCAAGAGAGTTCGCAAAGCCCCCGAAACACCAACGCCAACACAATTACCAATGAATGTTTGATGTCACGAAGAGCAACCGAACAAACGGTAGACATTCGGGTTGGCGTTTCTGGGGCTTTGCGAAAACTCTCTACGTAGGTCTAGCGTCCAATGGAAATACCTAGTAAGTCACATTTTCACATTTTTGGAAAAACTGAGTAAAGGCCAAATTCGTACTTGATAGGTATTGTCAGGAGGTAATAACAAAACATCTTAATGTACTTCGGAACAATTAATTAGAAGTGTTTTCCACAACAAAACTCTTCCAAGTTGTCATTCCAACTCTGGAAATATAAACCCATTTTTCTCGAAAATACCAAAATGTGACATACTAGGTATTTCCATTGGACGCTAGAGGTTTGGAGCCCGACTTTTGATTTGTCCTTCACAGTCGCTGTGTTCCGCTCGATTACTCCGCTCATGCAGTGCGAATTGATGAAGTTGAAGAGACTGATTGAGGAGTCAATTTTTTCCGCAGAACCAGGTTAAATAACGCACCACGAGGACATAAAATTACAAATGTATAACAAGTGTGGTTGGTTGCTCTGAATATTACGGTGGCCCATAGAGCTCATTGATGAAAAATATTTACATTTGCAATTTTTTTTCAATTCGATAATTTTTCTTGGGGTTATTCCACCGCGGTGGGAATGTTTCCACCGCGGTGGAAACATTATCACCGCGGTGGGAACTTCTGAAAATTTTACAAACCCCAGGAAAAAAATTATCGAATTGAAAAAAAAATTGCAAATGTAAATATTTTTCATCAATGAGCTCTATGGGCCACCGTAGAATATCTTTACAATTTGTTAATTGGTATAGAAATAAGCGAACTATCAGACAATGGCGTCCCATCCACGTTAAGGTTATATTACTGAGGGGATTAAAAAATACTGATTTTGTAGACAGCAGTTTCAAATTTACCGGTAATAAAAAAATACACAGAAAAAAATCACAACAAATCGCGCTGCCGAAGCGAATATTGTCGCCAGACGTTTAGTTCTTCACATCGCGCATAGATGGCGCCACCTCTCGGCACAGGCGCACAACGTGTCCGAGGCCCTCCAAGGGCAAACTACTGACCGTTATCCATTTTAGTTCTCAGCTTTTCCTGGGATACACTGTACAATACGCACACAACCTTGAGAAACACCGTATTTTTTATCATAAGCGACTCTGATCACCACTTTGGGATTATTCTGCGCGTTCTTTGATCTCATTTGCCGTTTCCTCCCAAGGTAATACGGCCTTTCCAACCCTTCTCTTCAAACGGGTTCTGTATCAAGCTTAATGCAGCTCTAAGGATGCAATTGCCAGATTGTTCGGTGTTGATTGTAAACAAGCTCTACATCATCTTACGGTAATTCGGTTGTTTTTGTGCGCGAAACCACTGAGACGTATTGTTTCTCAAGCCCGCCGATGCGGCTTTTGTGCGGTTTGACAAGACCGCCCACATGCGAAATGTGATTATAACTGTCTTACAAAAATCTCGAGATACAACTTCTAATGAAAATATAATGCCCACTTTATACTACGGGGACTTCCCAAAACACAATTTTTTGATATACAATGTAAATGATACTCTTGTTTTTTTAAATGTGACGCCGGTTTTGTCGTTGTTTGCTATCAATGACGCTATGATCCTTAAAGGCGCACACAATGGAAGCATCAACAAGACCTGGAGACGAGGTTACTTTGGTTGACGTCTCCTTTCATAGATGGCATCATTACATGATGCGAAAACTGTTCTGCGCACTTGCACGTACAGTGTACATAAGATTTGGAATGAGCATACATGGTTCTGATGCTCAGACAACCTCGTCCCCACACATCTTCTATATTTTCCTCATGTGCACCTTTAAGACTTATCTTATACACGCAAAGTAGAGGCATGATAATCCTAGTTACATACATGTAGGGCTATAGGCCTACTCTAGTATAGGAGAATAAATTTATGTGATACAACTTGATATAAAAGATAAAACCGACATCTAAGATTGTAAAAGACAGAAGTATACGTAAAAATACTGAAAAAATTGTCAACTGCGCTTTCAAGCTCTCTCGGATAAAAAAACAGTAACGTACGTCGAATTTGAAAGCGCCCCCTATTGCCACACAAAGTAGACAGGTACGAACATTCTACCCAAACAGGTAGACACTGTATGAGGCGGCAATCTGGCTGATTACACCGGGTGTCGCAGCGCCGGCTAGCGGAGAAGGCCTCAACTAACAGGGTGGTTTTAAAATCACAAAAGGGAGCATACATTGTACTCAAACCTTGAGTAGACTGGCCTGGGTACACAGCCGGGACACCAGTTGGACCTCGCCTTAGATTAACCATTTGCTCAATCGCTGGGACCAATGCGTTGGTCCCAGGGCCTTTGAATAATGATACCTCCCTCGCTGCTCGTCGTCTCGCTGCACCGCCGAACCGTTGCGCAAAATCCAGTAAGCCGCACGTCTCAAATGAAAGCACATCAGCTTCAGGCGTACATTTTAAAATCTCTTTGAACTGATGAGTTTCAATTTGTGCGTCGGAGGCCAGAGTGGGTGCATTTAATGGACATCTGAGATGGAACAGCGGGTGGATATTGGAATCATTCACTTGGGTTGACAACGCTTTGCAGCAATCAAACAAAGGGGGCAAAAATATCATTTTATTAGGGGGACTTTGAAAACTACTGAAACGGCGACAGTGGCCTTTTGGCAAATAGATCACCCCAGGATTTGATGTCCGTTGTGCCTTGCAACAAATTGAAATTGATCAGGCAGCAGACGACAGTTTTATAGTGGGGTAAACAATAGGACGTGACATTTTGAGACTCCAGGTCGTGTCCATTTTATAAATCAGATTGCCTCCCCAACAGTGTGGCTTCCTGTTTTTGTTCCGAAGAAAAATATAAATATTTGCTCTGTAGTTGCCCGGTTCGGCCGTTCGGTCTCTTTCTGACATGTCCTGTTGTTAGCTGGCAAACCTACCCTGGGGAAAATCCCACCAGATCTATATAGACTGAATGATGTCATGCCAGATCTAGACAAAACAACTCCATGTCAGATCTGGACGAGACAACGCCATGTCACGCCAGATCTGGCCGAGTCAACGCCATGTCATGCCAACTCTAGCCAAGACAATTCCATGTCATGACAGGTCTAGATAAGACAACTCCATGCCATGCCAGATCTAGACAAGACAACTCCATGTCAAGCCAGATCTAGACGAGACAACTCCATTGCCCGATCTAGACGAGACAACTCCATGTCAAGCCAGATCTATACAAGACAACTCCACGCCAAGCCAGATCTAGACAAGACAACTCCATGTCATGACAGATCTAGACAAGACAACTCCATGCCATGCCAGATCTAAAGACGAGACAACTCCATGTAATGCCCGATCTGGACGAGACAACTCCATGGCAAGCCAGATCTATACAAGACAATTGCATGTCATGACAGATCTAGATGAGACAACTCCATGTCAAGCCAGATCTGGATAAGACAACTCCATGTCAAGCCAGATCTAGACGAAAAAACTCCATGTCAAGCCAGAGCTGGATAAGACAACTCCATGTCAAGCCAGATCTGGATAAGACAACTCCACGTCATGCCAGATCTAGATGAGACAACTCCATGTCAAGCCAGATCTATACAAGACAATTACATGTCATGACAGGCCAGATCTATACAAGACAATTACATGTCATGACAGATCTACATGAGACAACTTCATGTTATGCCAGATCTAGAAAGACAACTCCATGTCAATCCAGATCTGGACTCGACAACTCCACGTCATGCCAGATCTAGACAAGACAACTTCATGTTATGCCAGATCCAGAAAGACAACTCCATGTCAATCCAGATCTGGACTCGACAACTCCACGTCATGCCAGTTCTAGATAAGACAATCTCCAAGTCAATCCAGATCCTGACGACGCAAAGAATGCAGTTTTGACATGATAGAAAATAACAGGTCCAGTTCGGCTGCATGTATTCTGACACTATAGTTCCTGACTTGACACAGTTTAACAGCAGTACATGGGTATGTCGGTCACACACCCTCTAGAATTAATATAGGTAAAAAATTAATCCTTTCTTAGACATGTTAGATGTTCCTTTCTCACCACTTTGTTTTTCGATACTGAAATTGTTTACGATTGGTTCACCCCTTCACAAGTGCTCCAATCAGGCACAAGCCTCCTCCACAATGAGAGCGACGCAGCTGTCAATCATCCAAGATCAGAACGAGGCAGCTGCCAATCAAAGACGAGAGTGAGGCAGTTGTCAATTATCTGAGATCAGCTGTCAATTATCTGAGATCAATGCACCCAAATCTAAAGCAAATTCAAATTCAACCACTGCTATATCACAGCCTACTCACTCGAATCCTGTGAAGGTAAGGCGTCACAATTTGTTCAGGCGGCCCCTTTTCAATCATTCAGTGGTCTATTTCTGACACCGGTTTGTTCACCTGAAAGCAATTCCGCAGAAAATCAGGCAACGCTCTGTGATTGGTTGATTTCAAACACTCTCCAGGACTTCAATCCTAAATACCATAGGAAATTACCATTTCTGTGGTCTTCTAGACACACCTCCTTTCTGACACCGGATTGGTCCGTTGAGAAGGTGAATGACGTCATCTCACGCCAATTAATTAAAAGGGGCATCCTGCCCTTTCGTAGCACTACAACGGGCCGATTTGAAGTATAACTCCTGATAACCTAGTCGTTTAGCGAAACAGGAGTACTCACGGGTGCTCGATGACGACGTCGATGTCATGAAAGACCACAACCTCCACTCATTGGTCCGTTTGTCATCACGTGATCACAAACTACTTTCCTTCACGCCGACCCTTATCCTAGAAGAATTTAGCACCGTCTCTTCATTCACACTCTCCTCCTGCTCGTTCTCATTTTCATCGTGCTGACGTAATTCCGGTTCCGTAAACTCAGACGCCGACTCACAGTCCTGATCAGCCGAGTCGGATTGTTCCGATTTACTGCGTTTCGCTTTTCGACCCAACCGTTTCATGCTCTGACGTTTCAACGTCCGGAACGCCACACTGTTGTTTACACTTAAAGTTTTTCGTCTGCGTCTGACTTTGCAATTGTTGTGTACATTCTTCATTGCTTGATCGAAGTTGTATAGTAATGTAAACTCGTTGGATATGATCGGAACCACAAAGGAAAGGATGACAAGCCCGCTGACGGCTACAATGGCGCCTATCGTGTAACCGAATGCAGTTTCCGGGGCCTTGTCGCCGTAACCTACAGTCGTCAAAGTCACAATCGCCCACCAGAATCCGGTGGTGAGATCCGTAAATTCGTGGCGGTATTCGTCCCGCTGCGATTTGCTCCCGGCGTCCGGACTCATTCTCTCGGCGTGATATATGAGGGAGCCGAAAAAGAGAACCGAGACCCCTAAGAATACAATCAGCATGACCATAGCATTTGCTGCGGACTTGACGGAGTAGAGTAAAACACGGAATGGGCCGTAATGGCGGAGGAAATGAAAGACACGAAATATTCGAAGAATTCGGAGGATCATGAAAGAGTCTATGACGCTTTTATACCAGAGGAGGCACTGATCTTGGTGCCAGTGGAACACAATCTGCATAAGACTAGGCGCCAGGGCTAACTCGTCGAGAACGTTCATAGGTTTCCGTAGCCAGCGCAGTTTGGTAGGGGAGCAGATAAATTTCGCTATGAGTTCGGCGATGAAAAATATTGTACAGCAGATGTCCAGCCATTGCAGCCACTCGACACGGAAGACCACCATCTTGGAAACGTCGCTCTGCTCGTGGCACGTGACGTTGACGTGCACCCTGTATGACATCATCGTCTCCATGCAGTAACCCATGATGGAGAAGGCCACTATGGTGAAAGATATAGCCGCATAAACCTGAAAGTAGAGCAAGAAGTTAGGTTAGCGGCATACGTAATCGAAACCTGCATAGTACGTCACAACTTTGTGTTTAGTACGTCATTGTAATTTGCAGAGTGCTGAAAAGGAAATGAAAATGTCCATGACGCGGCAGATTTGCAGACGGTGCGTTGATTATGAGCAGTGGTCTTGATTCATGCCGCGGCGTGGAGGGAGTGTCCTAGCTTGGTGTTGGTGTGGGGGACTTGGTCTTTTTTTGTGTCATCGGTTGCGGGGACGGCATCGGGTGGGCGACGGAGCAGGACGCGATTCGTAATGGGCATTACTCCTGATCAGTACTGTACACTTGACATCAGCCACGAAAATCTACATTCAACTGAGCTCTCAATGGCGTAGATGAATCGACCGATCCTGATTAAAAACTGGATAGGATCCGAAGATAGAACCAAATGATAGTAATACTGACTCAATCAATCGTAAAACGACCGCATCAGTGTTCTCTGAACATCACCGTCGGCACCAGATACTTTATTTAATGCAATTCTTCCCTTATTTGCCCCATAATGGTTATTGCCCATAAAAAAGACAATTTCTGTATAATCAAGTCGTACGGCTTCGCCTATCGCTAGTCTCATTACTCTACCCTGTGCGATAAACAATGGTTTATTGTCTATTTAAAGATGCTTGGAATACGCGGGTCATTTTGTAGGAAGGGCGAAGCGCCTGATTTTTATAAACCATTTCACTGCTGGTGGAAAACGGAAAATTAAAGGTAATGGTGCTGATATGTCATGGAAACCCAGTCACATAGGTATTCTTTAGAAAATACTTCATGAGAGCATTCCTTGAGTACCTATTTGATTGGGTTCAGGTTCGTTTTAGTCTTCTTCATATTTTCAAATTTGGTAGAATGACCTTGCTAGTGAAAGGGTTAAAGGGAGGAGAATGGAAAGAGTACATGTACTTTCTTAAGGTGTAGTATTCTTATAGGGTGATGAGGTCAATGAACTCCCGTTCACTGAACTCCGAGGATGGGTTAATCTGAGACCGAACAGAGAAGACACTAGTATAGCAATAAATATCATACTACCATTGACATCAGATACCCTCAGACCCTCGAGCGTAGTCGGAGAGCGGAGCCATGTCACAACCATTGCCATTGGTAGCCAAGACGCAAGTACCACCGACCATAACAATCGAAAAGGACCAACAATACGAGAGACGAATCATTGAGGAGGAAGACAAACCATCGAAGAGGGGGACGAACCTTCGAGGAGAGAACGAACCATCGAGGAGGAAGACGAACCATCTAGGAGGAAGGCGAACCTTCGAGGAGGAGGACGAACCATCGAGGAGGAAGACGAACCATCGAGGAGGAGGAGGAACCATCGAGGAGGAGGAGGAAGCATCGAGGAGGAAGACGAACCATCGAGGAGAGGACGAACCATCGNATCGAGGAGAAGGACGAACCATCGAGAACGAAGACGAACCATCGAGGAGGAGGACGAACCATCGAGAACGAAGACGAACCATCGAGGAGGAGGACGAATCTTGTTCTGGCCACACGCAGCGCATATCTGCGGGAGAGGTCCTCTGCTCCTGTCAGTACGGCCCGCACCACACCGTCGTGGCGCATTTTGTACGTGGACCAATTGCTCGTCTCGCAGCCTACCAAAACGTGACCTAAGCTTTCGACCGTTTTCCTGAATAGTCTGCACGTGGGATCGACCTGTTGATAGACTACGTGGCTAAGGCACCCCCTCGTCATCGTCGTCCCACCTTGGGCAGTCATAATGACTGCAGCGGTCTCCGACCTTAGGTTCCCCACTTTTATCCAATCGTAGGCCCGTGCACCTGGATCGAATCTACGGAAACGCCCGTGTACCGCCTTGTCACGTAATTGTTGAAGCAGCAGCGTGTGCTTCTGCTTCACCATGGCCAGACCCACTTGCGTGCTGGGCGTTCGGGGGTTGGTCATACGCTGTGCGCACATGTTCGGCTGTCGACAGTACGTCTTTGGTGCACTCTACACCCTCTATGATACAAATATCACTCGGTTTTTCAAATACGCACAAAGTAACGCTACACTGTGATGAATTCGTCGATATATCCGCAATACTTGCGAAGGAAGGAAAGAACTGACAGCCTTTGACATGTTATGAACCACAGGGGCCGCCGTTACGGAAATGGAAACACTATAGCACTGGTGCATATAAAAGTGTTGACAAAATGGCATCCGGAGCTGCGAGTTATTATGTGTGAGTGCCGTGGCTAGGCAAGGGTTGCGTTCAGTGCAATGCGTTGTATTTTCGGCACGACATCGATGCAGAGCCGCGGTGGTCTAGTGACTGGGGTCTCTCTGGCTAGTGGAAATGAGGTTCCTGGTTCGAATCCTACTGTCGGCGTGAGACTCTATAATAATAATAATAATAATAATAATAATATTTATTATATTTTAGTGCTAAATTGAACGCTAAAAGCATTTTCTAAGCACTTTACAAAAAACATTATCTTGCATTGGATTGAGATAAGTAAGATATAACTAGTTTAAAACATTGAAGTTTAAAACATTTAGTTAAAACATTTGAGATAAGAGTCAGATAAAAACAGTCAACATTCAAATGATTTTTTAAAAAGGAAAGTTTTCAAATGTTTTTTAAAAGCACTGGTGCATGAGAGCTCACGCATCGAGGCTGGGAGAGAGTTCCACAGCCTCGGAGCCCCGACACCGAGACTGCGATCCCCATACAATCCCTTGGATCGAGGAATGGCTAAAAGCCAAGGATCGACAGAAGACCGCAGCCGTCGGGAAGGAACTCGAAGGCCAAGCAACTCTCTCAAATACATGGGACTCTCCTCCTGATGTACAACTTTGTGAGCAATCAGGAGGATTTTGTACTCGATGCGCGATCTCACAGGCAACCAGTGCAGTTCCTTTAAAACGGGAGTAATATGGTCCCGCCTCCCGGTCCGCGTGAGGAGCCTTGCCGCNGCCATCTTGAACCTGAGTGAAGACGAATGAAATCCACAAGACATGCGAATGCATTTCACCTAAAACAACGTTCAGAACGTAATCTTTTGAGTCGTTTGCCCCCGTATCAAGAAATCAGGGCACGGAGTGGAAGACGCATCGTTCCTGATTTGATAATCCGCATTTTCCTTTATGTGATTAGGCAGACGGTAGAAGAAGATCACTTTACTCAATTACTCAACCCACGCGAGCGTTTATTGTTGGGGAAAATCATTGGGCACTTATCAAGAAACGACAGCAAAGAACAGCGCCTACTTTCGGAGACGTGAAAAATCAAAACAAAGAATGAAGAACAAAGGATAAAAGAACAAAGAATGAAGGAACAAAGAATGAACGACAAAGAATGGTTACAAACGTAGTGTGTTCTCAATCTCTTCTTGTTTCCCATCCGTACTCTTGAGAGCTATCCACGATACTTCAGAAAAGCTATAAGTGCTCCTTTTATCCGAAGGAGCACAAGGAGCACTCTGTTGCTCAACCTTTCCAACATAATTGTTGGTCTCGATGACTTGATCCGGACTGAATGACTTGGAATACGCCACCAGGATTACCGAGATAATTCAAGGACGAAGATGTTTTATTGTCGATAGTAAAATATAGACTGGACTGAAGTAGCACTCCGCTCTGGGATATGCGCACAGTTTATCTCGCTCAGCCAATGAAAATTAAGTAGGTCAAGTGCAAGCCCACAGTTAATTTTGTTCAACCAATTGAAATAAAGTAGGCCACATAATCTGCATACTAGTAATAATATAACACCATGAGAAGACAAAGCGAAGACACGTCTTGTCTTTCGACTAATCATCGAACTCGCCAACAAGTACGCACTCTTCTTGTCAGCCAAATTACCATATTTAGAACAATGCAAGCGTACCACATGTAATCAGAGGCTTTGATTGATCGTGTTGCACGACCACATTAGCATATTTTGCCCCGCCCCGGCTAATTTTGAATCCACTTGAAACTTGCAAGGTGTGGCACAATCAACGTCATCATCGTATGTACTTCGGCAATTTCCGTCGGGCCTACATACATATCTCGACTGTATTTAAAGGGCGCCATCTTGCGCAGCGGTACAGCGGTGAATTCTACCGCACTGCGCCGGTAGTGACGAAGCGTGACCGCCTAACATCCTAGTTGCATCCGCATATTGAATAGCCCCTTGAACAGTTTTAAACGAGGACAATTTTGCTTGTAATTCAAAATACATCGTGTGAATCGCTGCTGAATGTATTTCCTCCACACACACAGACACAGACACATTAAACAGGCGTTTGTGGCAGGTTTTTTTGGTGTTTATCTCAATTACGAGATAACGATATCTTGTCACATGACCAGATGAAACCACATGACCACTGAAAATAAGTACATGTAGTTCGGCCATGATACGTCAGATCAGTGACGACGAAAGTTATGACTCTGTAGCTCAAAGTGAGTGTGGCACCGAAAAAATAATGAACGTGACATTTCCAGCCCGAAGTCACACATTCATCACGATGACGTGATCAGCAACTGAAGAGAATTTTGCAGCCTTTTGCCGATATCTTCTCAAACGCTACCATTTCCTAAAACTAGTCACAACATTCGAAAAGTTCACCATGTGACCTTTTAATGGCGTGTCATCTTCAAAGAGATCTTCGTGACAATTTCCCAACAGCTAATTGCATATCACATTAAAGCATTGAGTTGATCAAGTTAAAGATCAACAGGAGACGAGTGTACACGAATGATCACGCAAAGTTCGTCGAATAGAGAGGTAGGCCTACAGAGGGACTCCTGAAAACGTGATCGCAAGTTTCGCCCCAAGTACTAAGCTCAACATTGCTTTAACTTCCTGCTCAGTGCCAACGCACCAACCACTAGGCCTATGCCATGAGGGAAATGGCGGCATGGAATGGACCGAGGGCATGGAAGACGCGCTGCCGACATGAGCGTAGTGTTCAAGGTAACTGCCAGTTGCTCCGCGTTCCTCTCAATCGCTGAAATGTCCACCTGCGCGTGGTTGTTTTTTGATCTGCGACGGATCCGTCGAGTTGCTTCAAGATGCAATGTCGACATGTAAGCCCCCTTTGGGTCGTGCAATATATTTTGGGAGTACAGTACAGGCCGTTCGGTATCCAAACCCAGCAAAAATTCTGTCAGCGCTTTTCCTGCATTCCAATTGCAGCCAGATGATACCACTCCGGGGAATCAGTTCTGCGCGAGCCGGGCTGTGGCCATATTCCGAGTCCGCGTAGAAGACGAACCGAACCATCGGGAGGAGGAAGACGCATCGAGGAGAAGGACGAACTATCGAGAACGAAGACGAACCATCGAGGAGGAGGACGAACCATCGAGAACGAAGACGAACCATCGAGGAGGAGGACGAATCATCGAGAACGAAGACGAACCATCGAGGAGGAGGACGAATCTTGGTCTGGCCACACGCAGCGGCATCTCTGCGGGAGAGGTCCTCTGCTCCTGTCAGTACGGCCCGCACCACACCGTCGTGGCGCATTTTGTACGTGGACCAATTGCTCGTCTCGCAGCCTACCAAAACGTGACCTAAGCTTTCGACCTTTTCCTGAATAGTCTGCACGTGGGATCGACCTGTTGAAAGACTACGTGGCTAAGGCACCCCCTCGTCATCGTCGTCCCACCTTGGGCAGTCATAATGACTGCAGCGGTCTCCGACCTTAGGTTCCCCACTTTTATCCAATCGTAGGCCCGTGCACCTGGATCGAATCTACGGAAACGCCCGTGTACCGTCTTTTCACGTTGAAGCAGCAGCGCGTTCTTCTGCTTCACCATGGCTAGACCCACTTACGTGCTGGGCGTTCGGGGGTTGGTCATACGCTGTGCGCACATGTTCGGCTGTCGACAGTACGTCTTTGGTGCACTCTACACCCTCTATGATACAAATATCACTCGGTTTTTCAAATACGCACAAGTAACGCTGCACTATGATGAATTCGTCGATATATCCGCAATACTTGCGAAGGAAGGAAAGAACTGACAGTCTTTGACATGTTATGAACCACAGGGGCCGCCGTTACGGAAATGGAAACACTATAGCACGGGTGCATATAAAAGTGTTGACAAAATGGCATCCGGAGCTGCGAGTTCTTATGTGTGAGTGCCGTGGCTGGGCAAGGGTTGCGTTCAGTGCAATGAGTTGTGTTTTCGGCACGACATCGATGCAGAGCCGCGGTGGTCTAGTGACTGGGGTCTCTCTGGCTAGTGGAAATGAGGTTCCTGGTTCGAATCCTACTGTCGGCGTGAGACTCTGGAAAGGTCTCTTTCCCTCCCTTGCCTCACTCTACCCAGGCCTGCATAAATGGCGACCGGTCGTTAGAAAAGATGTTATTATCCGCAAAAACATGCATGGAAAGCAATGCAACAGGCGGAACAGCATTTCGAGAGAAGAGTACATTTGACCCGTACTGTAGTCTAAAGAAAACAGCCATCTTGAACCTGAGTGAAGACGAATGAAATCCACAAGACATGCGAATGCATTTCACCTAAAACAACGTTCAGAACGTAATCTTTTGAGTCGTTTGCCCCCGTATCAAGAAATCAGGGCACGGAGTGGAAGACGCATCGTTCCTGATTTGATAATCCGCATTTTCCTTTATGTGATTAGGCAGACGGTAGAAGAAGATCACTTTACTCAATTACTCAACCCACGCGAGCGTTTATTGTTGGGGAAAATCATTGGGCACTTATCAAGAAACGACAGCAAAGAACAGCGCCTACTTTCGGAGACGTGAAAAATCAAAACAAAGAATGAAGAACAAAGGATAAAAGAACAAAGAATGAAGGAACAAAGAATGAAGGACAAAGAATGGTTACAAACGTAGTGTGTTCTCAATCTCTTCTTGTTCCCATCCGTACTCTGAGAGCTATCCACGATACTTCAGAAAAGCTATAAGTGCTCCTTTTATCCGAAGGAGCACAAGCAGCACTCTGTTGCTCAACCTTTCCAACATAATTGTTGGTCTCGATGACTTGATCCGGACTGAATGACTTGGAATACGCCACCAGGATTACCGAGATAATTCAAGGACGAAGATGTTTTATTGTCGATAGTAAAATAGAGACTGGACTGAAGTAGCACTCCGCTCTGGGATATGCGCACAGTTTCTCGCTCAGCCAATGGAAATCAAGTAGGTCAAGTGTAAGCCCACAGTTAATTTTGTTCAACCAATTGAAATGAAGTAGGTCACATAAGCTGCATAGTAAAAATACAATGAGAAGAAGAACCCAAGATTTTGTCTTTCGACTATAAATCATCGAACTCGCCAACAAGTACGCACTCTTCTTGTCAGCCATATTAAATGTACATGTACCATATTCAAAACAATGCAGGTGTACTGCATGTAATCAGTGGCTTTGATTGGTCATGTTGCAGGACGACATTAGCATATTTTGCAAGGTGTGGCATCGAAAAAATGAACGTGACATTTCCTGCCCTAATGCCCGCTGTACACGATCAAATTTTTCATCCAATTTTCTGAATATGCTCAATAAAGGCCTACATGAGGATTTATACATTGAAGCCCCAATAGGCCCGGAATCTGAATTTCCAAAAAATTGGATGAAAAATTTGATCGTGTACAGCGGGCATTAGTCACACACCCAACATGATCACGTGATCAGTGACTGAAGAGAATATTGCAGCCTTTTGCCGATATCTTCCCAAACGCTACCATTTCCTAAAACTATACCATGTGACCTTTTAATGGCGTGTCATCTTCAAAGAGATCTTCGTGACAATTTCCCAACAGCTAATTGCGTATCACATTAAAGCATTGAGTTGATCAAGTTAAAGATCAACTGGAGACGAGTGTAGGCACGAATGATCACGCAAAGTTCGTCGAATAGAGAGGTAGGCCTACAGGGACTCCTGAAAACGTGATCGCAAGTTTCGCCCCAGGCCTACTAGCTCAACATTGCTTTAACTTCCTGCTCGGTGCCAACGCACCAACCACTAGGCCTATGCCATGAGGGAAATGGCGGCATGGAATGGACCGAGGGCATGGAAGACGCGCTGCCGACATGTCTGCGCGTGGTTGTTTTTTGATCTGCGACGGATTCGTCGAGTTGCTTCAAGACGCAATGTCGACATGTAAGCCCCCTTTAGGTCGTGCAATATATATTGGGAGTACAGTACAGGCCGCTCGGTATCCAAACCCAGCAAAAATTCTGTCAGTGCTTTTCCTGCATTCCAATTGCAGCCAGATGATACCACTCCGGGGAATCAGTTCTGCGCGAGCCGGGCTGTGGCCATATTCCGAGTCCGCGTTTTCCACAACTCCGTGTCAAAATGGCCGACTCTGAAGAAAATGATCAGGGCTGGCAACAAAAATCTGAAACTGAAGAGCATGATGCACTACCGCGTAATTAAGTAACCAATCAGAGGCTTCGCTGTGTTGATTGGCGACGAATCAAAAGCTGTGCGTTCCCAGTCAGAGCCAGTGAGCGCTGGGTTATCTGATACGAAGTTGCCATGGTGGACGCCGAAGTTGCGTCTACCATCCGTGATAAATGCCACAAATTTGCCTGCCGACCGTGAGGCTGGCCTGATTAAACGATCATAAGACTTGTTCAATTCCACCGATCGGTTTTTGATCCCGTGTCGGTGATTACCTTCGGAAGACCACATCTCCTGTCGAGGCGCGTCGTCAATTTGAAAGATTGCCTCGTCGTCATGAGACGTGCCGTTCAAAAGCAAGGACTCGGATTGGCTCCGTTGAAGCACATCCGTTACATCGCACATCACCCTTCGTGAAATTGACCGGTCCGCGGCGAATCTGTTGCCTCTCGAAGAGGAGGCCAATCAGATTTTATCACACCGGTGTTGTAAAATTTGAATCGTGGTACAAATAGTGGTAGCCGAAGACCCGATATAAAGTGCAATATGATTGGTCGACCGGTAAAGTTGGCATCGTGCCAAGATACGCCGCGGACCGGTCTATTTCTCGAAGGGTGATGTGCGATGTAACGCAGTGGCGAGTAGATCGGCCTTCGGTTATCGAAAATGCACATCAAGGACTTTGACGTCACTGCAGAGGCTGTAGCTTTCATTCACGGTCAGATCCTTTATATGCGTGACAGGGTTTGACACCCGTCAAACTGCAGGTTTTCAGCCAGTGTGAAAGGAAAGAATATCCCCAGAAAAAGTGTCCAAATGCGGACCTCATTCAAACTTTCTGCCAGGGGTCGTTTTTGAATGTTCCCCACCTCTGGGTGTTCCCTTACTATTGTCTGCCGGATTAAGCTATTGACTTGACAAGTGGACACAAAGTGAAACGCGTCGATCTATCTGCCAGTGTTTCCCAAACAATAAGGGGAATACTGGCATACGGAAACACCTGGCAGATGTACATTTAACATCGGTCATTAGTTTCCACAGCCACATGCCTTCATCCGCCAAGGAATAAAAGAAGCGGACCATTATTCCAGGGGGAGTTTCTTCCTGTTACACCACATCAAACCGCCACACGCCGCATTCACTTTGGCAATTTGTTCAAAGGTCGGAAAATTCACATTAGGAGTTTCATAATATGATTGACACAGAAGAAGAAGACAAATAAGTCTAAATTAACGAAGTGATTGTCCATGACAAGGTAATTTGTCGTGGTGACCCTTTGAGAGAACGTCGCCCCAGGGGTGGCTGAAGACCATTAGTGCGGCAAGAGGCGTCAGGACCAGTTGACAAAGATCATTAACGACTATCTAAAAACGTCAATGTTGCTGTCTCTTTTGATTGTTTTCTTGCCTTTTCATTAATCTGAGTTTGACATGAACGAAACTGGAGTCAGAGGAAAAACAAAGGTAAGCTTTCTGATACAGCTGGAGGAACTGATGTTACAAATTAATTAGCAGACGTGCGGATCACGTGACGAGATTTGCGTGGGCTGATTGGTTTCGCCGCAAGGACAAAGACAAAGAAAATGACACCAGCAGACTTTGATCTCAGATAACACGAGATGTAGATCTGCGTTGTTTGGTTGTATGAAGGATCAATTTCCCTCCGCACCGGGAGGTCCTTCAATGGCCCATTGGCCCACCAGGTGGTGCTCTGATGTAATAGAAATCAAGGGTGCCACCTGCTGGTGATGACGTAAGAACGACGGTCAGGGGTTGCACGACGGACGTAACCATTCACAGTCTACATATAATATTGGCCCGTATTTTAGAACGGCTCCTCAACGTGAAGGAGTTCCTCAAAGCTATTGTTCTCCTGTTGAGAACAATAGCCTTGAGGAACTCCTTTACGTTGAGGAGCATTCTGAAATACGGGCGATTGAGAGTCTTTTGGCAAAAAATGCGATGAACAACGTCCAATGTCCGATGTGACGAAAACTGCAACACGTACATGTATATTCTCGTCCCCATGTCATGCAACATTACTAACTTATGATCATGTTATTAGAAGTATATGTACTTACCATTGCTGCTAAGGAGGAACGAGGTTTGTTTAGGATCTGCCACATCCGGTACCGGGCACCAGCAATTCCTGTGGTGGGCGGGAGGATCCCGAAAGGGTTCGGTTTTTGTTCCAAACTCTTCCTGAGCTCGTCTAAGATTTTATTATTGTCCGTGTAATGTGAGAACTCGGTGACACAGCAGGAGCCGAAATTCCCTTCGTCGATGTCCCAGAAACGAAGTTCCTTACGAACCACAGATCCGCAGACGTCCATTGGGTAGTGGAGCTCGCCTGAAAAACAGAGATCAACAAGATTAGATGAAGTTTTCAGTTAGGTTTTGTCGGTTGGTTGTTCAATTCTAGTCTCGAAAACCACAGAAAGAAACCATTTCAGCCTGCAGCATTTTCCGAAATATCCCGGACACAATCGATTTATTCCGACAAGTGTCGATGACTGGTCTGAAAGGACCAAGAGTGATGATGCGCCGAATGAGCTGTTCCGTACATATTCTGCAGGGTCCATACGTATCACACTTTGACTTTAGTATGTTTATTAAAATAAACATACTTAAGTCAAAGTGTGATACTTATCTTCTGTGTTGAACAAAGGACAAGTGTCACACTTAGACTTAAGTAGTTTTCTGAATATGGGCCCAGGGCCCTTTGTCCCTGTATGGCCCTTTGACCCTGTTTGGCCCTTTGACCCTGTATGGCCCTTTGACCCTGTGACCCTTTCGCCCTTTGACCCTGTGTGCGTGTGAATATGGACTCCAGGGCCCATGTCATAAAACTACTTAAGTCTAAGTGTGGCACTTATTCTTTGTTCAACACAAAAGATACGTATCACACTTTGAGTCTGTGTATGAATATGGACCCTGGTTGGTAAAGTGTCGGCATTGTTCAGTAAGTTTCAGAAATCTGCTCTGATCGGCATTGCTGGTGAACTGGTTACAGGTCATTCCATTCTTTTGTAAGATCCTGTATGTAATACAACCCAGAAAACTTTCCACGAATGTAAAATCTATTGAGAGATCGCTCTCTCAGTTAAAGATAATGTATCACGGGTATTTTCGCGGGCCACGAAAATCATTGTTTATTTACATTTTGTTGGTTTATGTCCTGTCTTTCTTTGTCTTATGAATAACTTTTTGGTGGCATGCACCTCTAGAAATTTTGTTGATGCCGAAAGTATTCTATTTGGTGGGTTGGCATGTCCCAAAACATTGAATGTAAACAATGAAGTCATGATACATTACCTTTAACACAGCAAACAAATCGATCCATACACCAGACTGATATCGATACGACATGTCAGACGCCACAACAGAAACCGGAGACACTGATTCATCGAAATCGATATAAATTCGTCTCGAAGACGAAGAAGGCATCAGCTGGCGTGATTTTCCAGAAATTGTATATATCTTATTTAGAGATTGGTGGAGTGGTTATAATGTGAACCAAAGTGGTCCAGGAGTAGTTTCGGTGTCGTCTGTCGGCGCCAGAGACGCGAAGTGCCATGACCATACAACGCGGAACACGGGAAGAGGAAGTGAGCGGCGTGACCGTATGACGTATAAAGATTCTTGTGCTCATCGATTTTACAAATTATTTTGACAAAGTAATGGTACCAAAAATTAAAATTTGTTCCAGTTTTTGTAAAAATACTATTTTAACATTCCGTTGGGTGCTCAATGTTTTATTAGGGAGTTTTCGCAAATCTGACGAAAAACGAAGTACGAAATACGAAATTGGACTTCATCTCCATGACGTAACGTACATGTACATGTATTTCAGGAGATGGTTGGTACCACAAATATCGCCTGCTGCAAGAGCGTCTTTTAGCGTATTACGTTAAACCGAAAGAGTTACGGTGTATCTTGAATTTATAAATTTCCACTTCGTATCTACGAAGTGGAAACAAAAGATAAATTTCAAAGTTTAATATACATGTACACCATAACTCTTTCGGTACGTAACACGCTAAAAGACGCTCTTGCAGCAGGCGATATTTGTGGTACCAACCATCTCCTGAAATACATGTACATGTATGTTACGTCATGGAGATGAAGTCCAATTTCGTATTTCGTACTTCGTTTTTCGTCAGATTTGCGAAAACTCCCTATTAAGGAAGTACGAACTCTTTTGAATCTCTACGCAATTGGTTGTGCAACGGTCAGAAATTCATCCGCCTTGAACAATGCATTTGCACTGTGCGAAAGTAGTACCGGTCTAGGCATTTCCAGAGTTTAATGTGGCAATGCTGAACTCTGGGTACGAGATTGACGAAAACCCTATGTTCAAAAATTGAGATTTTCCGGCAGTAAAGAAGGCAATAAAAAAATCAAGGTCGTTATCATGCCGTTCACAACCTCGTAAATGAGAATATATGACCAATCGAAGCGGGTCTGAAGGTCAGGATCCTCGGGAGGCCATTCATCATCGGGCGAAATAGATGAGTTTCGCAAGCAGACGTCCTGCCAAATTTAGGTCATCGTCATGGGATTTCCCCGCTAGGGGATGGAAGAACCAATCATCTGTCACTCAGGAAGAAAATTACTATGGTGATGACCTAATTTTAGCAAGATGGCTGCCAGCGAAAGTCATCAAGGCCTATAGGAACACCGAAAACGATCTCTGCAGATTTGTCGTGATTCCCCCTTGGATACTACCTCATGACCGTACTCAGGTCCGTTTGGACTGTAAAAAGGTTCCAGATCGTACAGTAAAGACGCCTTGCTGTAAACGATTCACGGAAGGCGTTGATCCATGTATTGTTCGGACATAGGGAGGTTTAGAAATCAAATGATAAACGTAAACTTTACGACAACGTTATTTTTCATACTACACATCAACCAGATTTTATATTGCGTTTTCGGTCCAAAAATGAAGTTGTCGTTAACGTTTACGCTTATCGTTTGATTTCTAAACCTCCCTATTGTATTGTAAGGCCGCTAACCCTATCCTCGGTTGCGACATGCGCCTACTTTTACTAGATCGGGTCACATATCCTTTAACCTGGGCACTGTTTGAAAAAAAACATCAAACCACCTCGCAATTTTTCATACTCCCTCGCGCCATAGATTTGCATTCTCTCCTAATTCCGTGGAAACCATGTTTTCTCCAATATTCCCCCAAATCCCAACGGCCCTTTGAAGATGCCACGGCCCCCAAGGTTTTCATATCGCCGACCAAAGTTGATAACCAAGTTATCGAGTTAGTCCACTCGTTGCCTGGTCAGAATATAACATCACAATGGGGTCATCAAAGTCCACGGTGTATCCTGCTGGACTGGCAGTCAGAATTTGACACCGGTGTAACGTTTTTGAATGTTCTCCATCTGTGAGTGTTTCCTTACTATCGTCTGACGGAATTAAGCTGCGACTTGACAATAGACTAGAGGTTTCGCAAATCTGACGAAACACGAAGTACGAAATGTGAAATTGGACTTCATTTACATGACGTAATGTATTTCAGGAGATGGTTGGTACCACAAATATCGCCTGCTGCAAGAGCGTCTTTTAGCGTTTGACATAGGCCGATGAGTTACGGTGTATACTAAAGTTTGAAATTTATCCTTCGTTTCCACTTCGTAGATACGAAGTGGAAATTTAAAAATTCAAAATGCACCATAACTCTCTCGGTCTTACATACAGGCTAAAAAGACGCACTGGCAGCAGGGACATTTGCGGTACCAACCATCTCCAGAAATACATTAGGTCCTAGAAATGAAGTTGTATTACTTCGTGTTTCTTCAGATTTTTGCGAAACCTCACTAATAGGGGACACACGAAGAAACGTGTCTACCTATTTGCCAGCGTTTCCCAAGCGATAAGGGGAAACACTGACACAAAGAAACACTAGCAGATGCAACACCGCCATTTTACTCTCAGTGCCGGAGGTGTGTTTCTACACATTTTGCTGAACGCATCGCGACCTTCTCAACCATCGACTTCTGCCATGCGGCTATATTTGAGATCAAAACTCCTGACAAGACCCAATCACACAGGATATTAAACTTCAAACCATGGCCCAGGGCAGCTCCTCACTACACTGACTGAAGACATTAAATATTTGTCAATAAATCAGCGTTTGAACTCTATTTTGAAAGTCACGTATCGATCACGGAGTAGGATTCCGAGGAGACGACTTTTGGAAATGTCGAAGCGATGTACATGTATTTAAAGTCAAAACACAAGGTGCTGACGTCACAGGTTTCTGATGTTATCACGTGAACACCACATAAATTATGCAAATTGTGCACGATGTCGGTCACCACTGCAAAAATATGGCAACCAATCGGAGCGCTTGTTACTCAGTGACGATTATTCTGATTGGCTGGGGAAAAAGTCTGGGGACGGGCAGCATTATGTCATTAAGCAGAGAATAATTATGTGTCCACGAAGTTGCATCCGACAGCCTCCCAGCCAACGACTCTCATCACGAAATGCCGTCAGAGAGCCACCTAGCGGCATAAATTGCAAGAAGAAGGAAAATCACCCCTTTGAAAAACTACATGTAATCCAATAAACTCGATTAGCAACAACGTGTCCTGAAATATTAGGATGGAAATCAATGGTTCGTTAATGATGGATATTATCAACCAGGTAATCTATTCGCTCCCTGGATACATCCAGCGGTGCCTTGGCTACGACACACGACAGCAACCTGGTGTAGCCGATGAGTGCAGTTGGAAATCACATATGACCAGTACTGTAATCAGACATCTTAAATAGGCAAAGCCGTCGACACGGTTCCTCGCCCGCATCTCAGCGCCACTGCTTCTCAGATTTCATTACGTGTAATGTGTGCAAATGGCATTACCGCAAGTGGTACATGTGATCAGTACTGTAACGAGCATTGAAATCAAAGCTGTCGACACGGTTCCTTGCCCACATCTCAGAAGACGTCGAGTGCCACAGCTACTCTTTCAGATTTCTTTGGCGTACATGTACATGTACAAATGCGCATTACTACAAGTGATACATGTGATCTATACTGTAATGAGCATTCAATCACCGCAACTTTATCATTTTCGCCATTATCTGAAGTCATTACTGGATTCATATCGGTCTGATAATGGTATGACGACAATGCTGTTTATGAAGCCATTGATCTGAGAGTTGAGGGATTACCAAGGCCGGGGTTGTCAAAACAACAGAATCGCTCCCGATAAATGGATAGAGTTCATCAACAGGTCTTGTTTCAGTGGTTCAATAGATACAGAGACACTTGTCTCGTAGATCAGACCCAGACTCTAGGATCGGGTTCCGACTTTGTGATTGACTTGAAAGCCATCCGTGGTTCACAATGGACTGAATTACTGACGATAGTAAGTCGGGTTTCATGGCGAGTCTCGACATCTGGCTCCGTATCGCGTATCAAGATCCAAATGAATGAAATTGACAAGTAAGATGACAAGACAAGACTATAACTATTCAGTGAGACAGGAAGTAGGTTCTCAGTTAACTGTGTAGTGAGACCATGACAGAAATCCACGCCTCTTCAAACTGTCCAGTGAGACCACGAGACAGGTCCACAAAATGGAGATCTTGCAGTCCGTAACCAACTATATAGTAAGACCAGTGCCCGGTTGCGCAATCAATTTTAGAGTCACTAACATACATGTATGGCGTTATCTCAATATTGGTGTTGACTCTTCAGGTGAGGCCATTACAAAAGCCACCGTTTGGGGTTAACGCCAGCGTTAGTGCAAACGCCAGTTGTGCAACCGGGGCCAGGACAGAAAATGCAAAACTGTGAGACCATGAGAGCAACCTGGTTCCCAAAGCTTTCCTTCTCCATCAACCTCGGTCCTCTCCTCCGTTCGGACATCCTCGAAACACAAACTCACAAATTTGAAGAATCATGATATTTGGCATGTTGGCAACACTGGTTCACGGCACCGACCAATCAGGTAGCAGGATGGCTTAACAAGCCCTAATCGCAGACAATCATCCCTGGGGACGAGGCTGACCATGAGAAGAGTAGGGGGCTTTAATGACATCCAATCGCTGTCACGCCGTAGGTACGACTGGGAGACTGACTGAACACTGACACGGGGGATTCAAGTTTACCCGACACCTCATCAACACAAACACACTAATAGGAATGACTGTGATGATTTCTTCTAATGATTGATCACGGATGTGCTAACCACATGACCCGTGAGACCATGGAGGTATATGGTGAGACTGACATCTAAAACCTCGGGCTGACCTCAGGGCGAACACCTGTTACCCGCTTACAGGATCACGTAAAAAAACCCTGGTGGTGGCTGTAACGGAAGAAACGCGGCCATCAGCCATGGGCAAGAACAGCTGAAAGTTACCGCGGTGTCGATACCGGTGTCTCTGACTCCCCTGATGCTCCAGGGCCTACATAATCAACCTCGTTCCCCCTTAAAACTTGTGGGATTTGGGTTTGTTATGCCCTGGATTTTATTTTTTAAAATTTATTTTTCTTTCTGAATTTCCACCACGGTGATAAATATTTCGACCGCGGTGGTAAATATTTATGGTGGAAAATATTTACCACCGCGGTGGAAAATATTTATCATCGTGGTGGAAATTCAGAAAGAAAAATAAATTAAAAAACTAAATATATATACATGACCCTTTTGGGCCACCGTACTACTGGATCGGTGTATACGATTCAAATGCTGATATCTGATTGGTCGATGCCGTGAACCAGTCTGCTGAGTTGGCAACGTGGTCAATTTCAAGATTCTCGGGAGATTGTGTTGCTAGGATCTCTGACGGAGGAGAGGACTCAGGTTGATGGAGGAGGAAGACCCTGGGAACGAGGTTGATATCGGTACTGATCTGGAACGGACGCTGATTGGCAACTTCATGTCACATGACCTGACTGCACATTCTGTGATTTGCTGGCGTGTCAACAGCATTGTCACGTGATTTCAAAATGGCGACACGACCTGCTAAACGGGCAGTCACGTCGGAGTGATGCATTGTAATCATCCTTAATGATGGGGATTCAGAGCATGTTCAGATAAATCTGTCGTGTGTAAAATAAATGTATTGATTCAACAAAATAAACATGAATGACCTTGACAATATTTTCGTACGTTTATCTCTTTATGACGTACTGTACGTGACCTGAAATCGCCAGGGTCCTGACTGACACCAATCTCCTACGCAGGGGTCAGAAGGTTTCACCTCATTCCGAGCAGAGTAGGGCGTAATGAAGCCAGAAGTACGAGTGGAACAAACCGAAAACACGGAACGCCGTACCTCTGGGCGAGACTGACACACGTACCCAAGGATCAGAACATATTTTAGAAATCAATAGTCTGGTAAAATTTATACACTTATTGTGCAACCACGTTGCCATGGATTTTCATTACGTTTTAGCCGATTACCTGGTACCTAATATCGGTTGGCTATAAAATATGTCCGGCATCAGGTGGAGGAGGGGTGGGTATAAACAGAGGAAGCATACTAATATGGAGCTGCGATCGATGCTGCAGTAAGTTGATTGGTGTGCGACACATTGTTTTTTTCATGGTTGCATCAATAGGCAATTCCATTATATTATGATTGATATTCTGCGCCGAAGAGAGGTAAAACAAGATGAAAACAATTATAGATCTGTTTTGGCGATAAGGCCGATTACTCCCAAATGGCCACGGCAACAACTACCGAAGCAATGTCGAATGAGGTACGTGAATATAGTTTTCATCAACGAGGGCCAAAAAACGCAAAAAATGCCATCAGTACCTGAGTTAGCATAAGTATCCAGTGGCCTCCAGACTGAGACGTGACCAGTTGTGAGAAATCACAAAGAAACCTACAAGATGAAACTGGCTACATCTTTCCGACAAATGGAATTGGAAAGACCAATAGCTATTAGGAGTATACACCTGACACAAAACATGCAATACCATTAGGGTGTCTACCGCAGGAGGTAGTCCACTTAAGGTACGTTTAGCTGACACGCGGAATGCGGATTGCGGAACGCGGAAGCGGAAAATTCAATGCATTTTCGTATACAACATATCGTTCCGCCGGGGATTCCGCGTCCCGGATGTCTGGTAAACGCAGCTTTAGACTGACCATCCACAGTCACGGACACCTGTGACTTAGTCTCTGGGGTACAGCGTTTAAACATCTCCACGGTAAATAGTCAAGTCAATAATTTTTATTAACCTCCCCTCATGTATATTTCAACACGCAAGGGACAAAAAATGGAACAAGTTGTTTATATGGGTTGGAATGTACTATTGTAGCGAACTGAATTATGCCGGGAGATATAGCATCTGATTCTCACCAGTCTATCTGGCCTGACGCCCGATTCTAGGACATTTGCCCCCCGGACATTTCCCCCCCGGACATTTGCCCCCGGATTTTTGCCCCCCGGACATTTACCCCCGTAGGACTTCTGCCCCCCTAGGACATCTGCCCCCTGGACATTTGCCCCCCGGACATTTACCCCCATAGGACATCTGCCCCCCTAGGACATCTGCCCCC
>NMRB01001379.1:159783-186756 GCA_002633025.1 Notospermus geniculatus
GGATTCAATGATTAGTGGGGTTCAAAAGTTCGGCTAACTGCGCAGATCTCTGTCTCACCCTAAGCTGAACGTTGGTCACTTGTACGTCAACTGTACATCGATGTTGAGTAAAAAGAAATCTGAACGTCACAGAACGATTTGCCAATTATTGTTACGAGAATACCGAAATGCTGGTATCAACGCTGATTGGTCGATTTTGAATTCAGATTGGCCATATCTTGGACGGTTGTGTCACATGATTGCAAACTGGCGGCGCTCTGTTGCAAGATCACGTGACTGACGCCAGCCGTGCGCAAAGCAGTATCGCACAAGTGTTAGACGTTGCAGCCAGACCCCCTGTTGGGAGACCGGGGGTCTGGCTGCGCGAGACTACTTATTCCCTCAATTTTTTTGGGGGGGGGGCATTGGCAAACGAAGGGCAGTGAAAACATTACACCGGGACCTGCCGCTTTCTATCCAGACGTAAAACCACAAGCCATATCAAGGCTGCTCAGAAGTGCATGTGACCTGTATGTTGACTTTCTGAGCTAATCGATACGTCGAAATTGCTCATGACGTCCCTAGATTGCCTCGGTTTATTGCACAAGTGACTCCAATGACAGTCCCAATCCCTTTCAACTCCAATAAAGTGCAATTCGTTACGGTTCTTCCACTGATAACAACGTTGAAGAGTTTCCGCTATTTCAAGAGAAACAGAAAAAAAAACACACAGAAAATCGCAGTTAATCTCCGTCGCATCTGCCGGTGCCATTTTCCTGGCAGGGGAAGATTTTGCCTCGTTTCAGACTAGCAGACGCCACGGCGGTTACAGAAACTGCCAGCTGTTTTTTCCAGAAGTTCCTGAGCACTTTCGTATTCAGTGAGCGTCCAAACACCACACTGGAAAACTTTTCTTCATCAAAATGACGACGAACTTAGGTAGGTTCGTTTTCCATTATCACCAAACTGAGTATCTAAATTCGTCAAAATGACAAGTCCAGGTCCTTCATTTTCATTGACGAACCCCTGAAGATCCCGAAAGGGTTCGGTTTTTGTTCCAAACTCTTCCTGAGTTCGTCTAAGATTTTATTATTGTCCGTGTAATGTGAAAACTCGGTGACACAGCAGGAGCCGAAATTCCCCTCGTCGATGTCCCAGAAACGAAGTTCCTTACGAACCACAGATCCGCAGACGTCCATTGGGTAGTGGAGCTCGCCTGAAAAACAGAGATTAACAAGATTAGATGAAGTTTTCAGTTAGGTTTTGTCGTTTGGTTGTTCAATACTAGTCTCGAAGACCAAAGAAGGAAACCATTTCACCTGGCAGCATTTTCCGAAAGATCCCGGACACAACCGATTTACTTCGGGAAGTGTCTGTGACTGGTCTGAAAGGATCATGAGTGCTGAAATCCTTTGCATAGGCAAGGTGCCTAATATAAATTAGGCATTATCTCATCCCCAGTTGCCTAATGTTCCGTAGGCAATGCCTATTGGGCATTTTATCTTTACATTAGGCGATCTGCCCTACAATGTATGCCTGAGGAACATCAGGCAAAGTGCCCAGCATGATAGACATTCTTGGGATGAGATAATGCCTGCCGGTAACTCTATATTAGACACCCTGCCTAAGCAAAGGCTTTCAGTGTGATGATGCTGTTCCTTGAGTTACGCAGAAAGGTTTCTGGATACGAGAAATGCTTTTGACATTGTGCTGCAGTAAAAAGGCGCTGTATAAAAGCCACACATTATTTTCAACATTTTATTACAGTATCCGGTACATGTCCTGGGCCCACATTCATAAAACTACATGTACTTAAATCTAAGTGTGACACTTATCCTTTGTTCAATACAAAAGATAAGTATCACACTTTGACTTAAGTATGTGGATGGACCCTGATCGGTAAGTGTCGGCATTGTTCGGTAAGTTTCAGAAATCTGCTCTGATCAGCATTGCTGGTGAACTGGTTACAGGTCATTCCATTCTTTTGTAAGATCCTGTATACAATACAACCCACGAAACTTTCCACGAATGTAAAATCTATTGAGAGATCGCTCTCTCAGTTAACTCAGCAAACAAATCGATCCATACACCAGACTGATATCGATACGACATGTCAGACGCCACAACAGAAACCGGAGACACTGATTCATCGAAATCGATATAAATTCGTCTCGAAGACGAAGAAGGCATCAGCTGGCGTGATTTTCCAGAAATTGTATATCTTATTTAGAGATTGGTGGAGTGGTTATAATGTGAACCAAAGTGGTCCAGGAGTAGTTTCGGTGTCGTCTGTCGGCGCCAGAGACACGAAGTGCCATGACCATACAACGCGGAACACGGGAATAGGAAGTGACCGGCGTGACCGTATGACGTATGAAGATTCTTGTGCTCATCGATTTTACAAATTATTTTGACAAAGTAATGGTACCAAAAATTTGTTCCAGTTTTTGTAAAAATACTATTTTAACATTCCGTTGGGTACTCAATGTTTTAACTCTTTCGAATCCCTATACGCAATTTGTTGTGCAACGGTCAGAAATTCATCCGCCTTGAACAAAGTATTTGCACTGTAAAAAACGTTACGCTTGTCAAGGCATTTCCAGAGTTTAATGTGGTAATGTTGAACTCTGGGTACGAGATTGACGAAAACCCTATGTTCAAAAATTGAGATTTTCCGGCAGTGAAGAAGGCAATAGAAAAATCAAGGTCGTTATCATGCCGTTCACAACCTCGTAAATGAGAATATATGACCAATCGAAGCGGGTCTGAAGGTCAGGATCCTCGGGAGGCCATTCATCATCGGGCGAAATAGATGAGTTTCGCAAGCAGACGTCCTGCCAAATTTAGGTCATCGTCATGGGATTTCCCCGCTAGGGGATGGAAGAACCAATCATCTGTCACTCAGGAAGAAAATTACTATGGTGATGACCTAATTTTGGCAAGATGACTGCTAGCGAAAGTCATCTAGGCCTATAGAGGCTATGCACGTGACGTCATCAGCGAGGTGACGCCATGTTGGATGGAACGTTGTGACATGCTGACGCAGTGTATCTGACCACGTGCTCCGTCCATTTTCCATCCAACACGTGGCGTCATACCCATTGATGACGTCATTTGATGACGTCAGTGCATAGCCTCTATAGACAAATCCCAAATTGACGTAAACGGGAAAGATCTGCGCACTTCCGCCGAAATAGCAACAAGAACCTCGGTCTGAAACTGAATGACGTGACGCAGAGAACCCCACGACAGTGACTTGGACGACGTTACGTCAGAGTTGACCATTGCTGAATCACGGATTGCGTCACGTCAGCTGGTTCAGATCGAGGTTCTTGTTGCTATTTCGGCGGAAGTGCGCAGAACTTGGAATTTGGGATTTGTCTATAGGAACACCGAAAACGATCTCTGCAGATTTGTCGTGATTCTTCCTTGGATACTACCAAAAATAGATAAGACCATCTATTTTTGATACTACCCCATGCCCATACTCAGGTCCGTTTAGACTGTAAAAAGGTTCCAGAGCGTACAGTGAAGACGCCTTGCTGTAAACGATTCACGGAAGGCGTTGATCCATGTGTTGTTCGGACATAGGGAGGTTTAGAAATCAAACGATCAACGTAAACTTTACGACAACGTTATTTTTCATACTACACATCAACCAGATTTTACATTGCATTTTCGGTCCAAAAATGAAGTTGTCGTTAAGGTTTACGCTTATCGTTTGAATTCTAAACCTCCCTATTGTGTTGTAAGGCCGCTAACCCTTTCCTCGGTTGCGACTTGCGCCTACTTTTACTAGATCGGGTCACATATCCTTTAACCTGGGCATTGTTTGAAAAAAGTCATCAAACCACCTCGCAATTTTTCATACTCCCTCGGGCCATAGATTTGCATTCTCTCCTAATTCTGTGGAAACCATGTTTTCTCCAATATTCCCCCAAATCCCAACGGCCGTTTGAAGATGCCACGGCCCCCAAGGTTTTCATATCGCCGACCAAAGTTGATAACGAAGTTATCGAGTTAGTCCACTCGTTGCCTGGTCAGAATATAACATCACAATGGGGTCATCAAAGTCCACGGCGTATCCTGCTGGACTGGCAGTCAGAATTTGACACCGGTGTAACGTTTTTGAATGTTCTCCATCTGTGAGTGTTCCCTTACTATCGTCTGACGGAATTAAGCTGCGACTTGACAGTAGACTAGAGGTTTCGCAAATCTGACGAAACACGCGAAGTACGAAATGTGAAATTGGACTTCATTTACATGACGTAATGTATTTCAGGAGATGGTTGGTACCACAAATATCGCCTGCTGCAAGAGCGTCTTTTAGCGTTTGACATAGGCCGATGAGTTACGGTGTATACTAAACTTTGAAATTTATCCTTCGTTTCCAGTTCGTAGATACGAAGTGGAAATTTAAAAAAAAATTCAAAATGCTGCAAAAAATTCAGAAATACATTAGGTCCTAGAAATGAAGTTGTATTACTTCGTGTTTCTTCAGATTTGCGAAACCTCACTAATAGGAGACACACGCAGAAACGTGTCTACCTATTTGCCACCGTTTCCCAAACGATGAGGGGAAACACTGACACAAAGAAACACTAGCAGATGTAACATCGGCATTTTATCTCAGTGCCGGAGGTGTTTCTACACATTTTGCTGAACGCATCGCGACCTTCTCAACCATCGACTTCTGCCATGCGGCTATATTTGAGATCAAAACTCCTGACAAGACCCAATCACACAGGATATTAAACTTCAAACCATGGCCCAGGGCAGCTCCTTACTACACTGACTGAAGACATTAAATATTTGTCAATAAATCAGCGTTTGAACTCTATTTTGAAAGTCACGTATCGATCACGGAGTAGGATTCAGAGCAGACGACTTTTGGAAATGTCGAAGCGATGTACATGTATTTAAGGTCAAACACAAGGTGCTGACGTCACAGGTTTCTGATGTTATCACGTGAACACCACATAAATTATGCAAATTGTGCGCGATGTCGGTCACCACTGGAGCATGCAAAAATATGGCAACCAATCGGAGCGCTTGTTACTCAGTGACGATTATTCTGATTGGCTGGGGAAGGACAGGGTTACGGCAGCATTATTATGTCATTAAATACAGAATAATTATGTGTCCACGAAGTTGCATCGGACAGCCAACCAGCCAACGACTCTCACCACAAAATGCCGTCAGAGAATGGCGCATAAATCACGTGAAGGAAAAATCACGTGACCGCATTAGAAGGAAAATCACGTGATCGTATTCCAAACTGGGGCTAAAAAAAATCAGCACCACGAACAAAGGCTACACCAAAATAGTATAATGTCCCTTTGAAAAACTAATCCAATAACTCGATTAACAACAACGTGTCCTGAAATATTATGATGGAAATCAATGGTTCGTTAATGATGGATATTATCAACCAGGTAATCTATTCGCTCCCTGGATACACCAAGCGGTGCCTTGGCTACGACGCACGACAGCAACCTGGTGTAACCGATGAGTGCAGTTGGAAATCACATATGACCAGTACTGTAATCAGACATCTTAAATAGGCAAAGCCGTCGACACGGTTCCTCGCCCGCATCTCAGCGCCACTGCTTCTCAGACTACACTACGTGTATAATAGGTGCAAATTGAAATAGCATTCTGCAATTGGTACATGTGATCAGTACTGTAACGAGCATTGGAATCAAAGTCGTCGACACGGTTCCTTGCCCACATCCCAGAAGACGCCGTGTGCCACAGCTGCTCAGATTTCACTGGCGTATACCGCATACAAATGCGCATTATAACAAGTGGTACATGTGATCTATACTGTAACGACCATTCAATCACCGCAACTTTATCATTTTCGCCATTATCTGAAGTCATTACTGGATTCATATCGGTCTGATAATGGTATGACGACAATGCTGTTTATGAAGCCATTGATCTGAGAGTTGAGGGATTACCAAGGCCGGGGTTGTCAAAACAACAGAATCGCTCCCGATAAATGGATAGAGTTCATCAACAGGTCTTGTTTCAGTGGTTCAATAGATACGGAGACACTTGTCTCGTGGATCAGACCCAGACTCTAGGATCGGGTTCCGACTTTGTGATTGACTTGAAAGCCATCGGTGGCTCACAATGGACTGAATTACTGACGATAGTAGGCCTAAGTCGGGTTTCATGGCGAGTCTCGACATCTGGCTCCGTATCGCGTATCAAGATCCAAATGAATGAAATTGACAAGTAAGATGACAAGACAAGACTATAACTATTCAGTGAGACAGGAAGTAGGTTCTCAGTTAACTGTGTAGTGAAACCATGACAGAAATCCACGCCTCTTCAAACTGTCCAGTGAGACCACGAGACAGGTCCACAAAATGGAGATCTTGGCGTCCGTAACCAACTATATAGTAAGACCAGTGCCCGGTTGCGCAATCAATTTTAGAGTCACTAACATATGGCGTTATCTCAATATTGGTGTTGACTCTTCAGGTGAGGCCATTACAAAAGCCACCGTTTGGGGTTAACGCCAGCGTTAGTGCAAACGCCAGTTGTGCAACCGGGGCCAGGACAGAAAATGCAAAACTGTGAGACCATGAGAGCAACCTGGTTCCCACAGCTTTCCTTCTCCATCAACCTCGGTCCTTATTCCGTTCGGACATCCTGGAAACACAAACTCGCAAATTTGAAGAATCATGATATTTGGCATGTTGGCAACCATCTTCGATGATCGAAGGCTGATCTGCTCACCACTAACGTTACACCGCACATCACCCTTCGAGAAAGTGACCGGTCCACGGCGTATGTGCCGCCTCGAGAAGAAGAGGCCAATCAGAATCGGTGTTGTAAAATTTGAATCGTGGTACAAAGAGTTGTAGCCGAAGACCCGATATAAAGTGTCATATGATTGGTCGACCGGTAAAGTTGGCATGGTGCCAAGATACGCCGCCGACTGGTCTATTTCTCGAAGGGTGATGTGCGATGTAACGTAGTCATGGTAGTGGAGAGCAGATCGGCCTTCGATTATCGAAGATGGTTGGCAACTGGTTCACGGTCATGACGGTACCGACCAATCAGGTAGCAGGATGGCTTAACAAGCCCTAATCGCAGACAATCATCCCTGGGGACGAGGCTGACCATGAGAAGAGTAGGGGGCTTTAATGACATCCTATCGCTGTCACGCCGTAGGTACGACTGGGAGACTGAACACTGACACGGGGGATTCAAGTTTACCCGACATCTCATCAACACAAACAGACTAATAGGAATGACTGTGATGATTTCTTCTAATGATTGATCACGGATGTGCTAACCACATGACCCGTGAGACCATGGAGGTATATGGTGAGACTGACATCTAAAACCTCGGGCTGACCTCAGGGCGAACACCTGTTACCCGATTACAGGATCACGTAAAAAAACCCCTGGTGGTGGCTGTAACGGAAGAAACGCGGCCATCAGCCATGGGCAAGAACAGCTGAAAGTTACCGCGGTGTCGATACCGGTGTCTCTGACTCCCCTGATGCTCTAGGGCCTACATAATCAACCTCGTTCCCCCTTAAAACTTGTGGGATTTGGGTTTGTTATGCCCTGGATTTTATTTTTTTAAATTTATTTTTCTTTCTGAATTTCCACCACGGTGATAAATATTTCGACCGCGGTGGTAAATATTTATGGTGGAAATATTTACCACCGCGGTGGAAAATATTTATCATCGTGGTGGAAATTCAGAAAGAAAAATAAATTAAAAAACTAAATATATATACATGACCCTTTTGGGCCACCGTACTACTGGATCGGTGTATACGATTCAAATGCTGATATCTGATTGGTCGATGCCGTGAACCAGTCTGCTGAGTTGGCAACGTGGCCAATTTCAAGATTCTCGTGAGATTGTGTTTCCAGGATCTCTGACGGAGGAGAGGACTCAGGTTGACGGAGGAGGAAGACCCTGGGAACGAGTTTGATATCGGTACTGATCTGGAACGGACGCTGATTGGCAACTTCATGTCACATGACCTGACTGCACATTCTGTAATTTGCTGGAGTGTCAACAGCATTGTCACGTGATTTCAAAATGGCGACACGACCCGGGCATTCACGTCGGAGAGTGATGCATTGTAATCATCCTTGATGAGGGATTCAGAGCGTGTTCAGATAAATCTGTCGTGTGTAAAATAAATGTATTGATTTAACAAAATAAACATGAATGACCTTGACAATATTTTCGTACGTTTATCTCTTTATGACGTACTGTACGTGACTTGAAATCGCCAGGGTCCTGACTGACAACAATCTCCTACGCAGAGATCAGAAGGTTTCACCTCATTCCGAGCAGAGTAGGGCGTATATGGGTGCATTCGACTCACTGTTCTTATGTGTTCTGGTGCAGAGAACGGCGTTCTGGAAGAGTCGAACAGCGGAGAACGCGTTCGGGAACGTGTTCCTGTTCCCGAATCTCACACCACCTCGGCTGGTGGTGCAGACAGGAACAGTCGAGAACAAAGATGGCGGACACTGGTGGCAACTTTATAAATATTTTTTGTCAGATCATAGTGTAATTATTCGAGGTTTAGGATCAAGCAGAAATGACATGAATGACATATCATTATTCTAAATTGAATATTTTGGAAGTACATGTATTCTTGAAAAACTTTGGGGTTTTTAGGCCGCCGTATTGACGCCGGAGGTGAAACCATAGTAACCTGCACTTTCCTATTCGAGACTCGAGAACACTTTACTTGTTCTCGGCCTGTTCGGGTGCAGATGAGAACAGTGAGTCGAATACACCCTATGAAGCCAGAAGTAGGCTACGAGTGGAACAAACCGAAAACACGGAACGCCGTACCTCTGGGCGAGACTGACACACGTACCCAAGGATCAGAACATATTTTAGAAATCAATAGTCTGGTAAAATTTATACACGTATTGTGCAACCACGTTGCCATGGATTTTCATTACGTTTTAGCCGATTACCTGGTACCTAATATCGGTTGGCTATAAAATATGTCCGGCATCAGGTGGAGGAGGGGTGGGTATAAACAGAGGAAGCATACAAATATGGAGCTGCGATCGATGCTGCAGTAAGTTGATTGGTGTGCGACACATTGTTTTTTTCTTGGTTGCATCAATAGGCAATTCCAAATGATTGATATTCTGCGCCGAAGAGAGGAAAACAAGATGAAAACAATTATAGATCTGTTTTGGCGATAAGGCCGATTACTCCCAAATGGCCACGGCAACAACTACCGAAGCAATGTCGAATGAGGTACGTGAATATAGTTTTCATCAACGAGGGCCAAAAAACGCAAAAAATGCCATCAGTACCTGAGTTAGCATAAGTATCCAGTGGCTTCCAGACTGAGACGTGACCAGTTGTGAGGAAATCACAAAGAAACCTACAAGATGAAACTGGCTACATCTTTCCGACAAATGGAATTGGAAAGACCAATAGCTATTAGGGGCGCACCTGACACAAAACATGCAATACCATTAGGGTGTCTACCGCAGGAGGTAGCCCACTTAAGCTACGTTTAGCTGAGACGCGGAATGCGGATTGCGGAACGCGGAAGCGGAAAATTCAATGCATTTTCGTATACAACATATCGTTCCGCCGGGGATTCCGCGTCCCGGATGTCTGGTAAACGCAGCTTTAAGGTTGATTCATACTCCGTCCGGATTTTGCGCCGACTATGATCAATTTCACTGCGTGTGCACATTCACGTCGTGGAAACCTGCGATCAGTTTCATGCGCTTGACGGTCCGCATGCGAGTATGAATCAGCCCTTAGACTGACCATCCACAGTCACGGACACCGTGACTTAGTCTCTGGGGTACAGCGTTTAAACATCTCCACGGTAAATAGTCAAGTCAATATTAACCTCCCCTCATGTATATTTCAACACGCAAGGGACAAAAAATGGAACAAGTTGTTTATATGGGTTGGAATGTACTATTGTAGCGAACTGAATTATGCCGGGAGTTCTCACCAGTCTATCTGGCCTGACGCCCATCTAGCCTGGTTTGAATCCATCACATTTCCCGCTTCTGAGGAGCTCAGAGCCTCAGCCAATCATCGGTGTGCGAAGGAGAATCGACGTGCCAATCAAAATCCGTGTTACAAATGTGTGCAGGAAGAGACGAGAAAGTGCTGGCGATTTGTTTCACGAGTTCTGATTGGCTCGGAGGCGGCGTCAAGTAGGGGTCAGATTCATTTATAATTTATGAGTTAACGCAAAAGATGACATGAGTGGGACAAGGCTAAGATGCAGTCGATGGCCTGGTTTGGACAAGATGGGAGACAGCGTCGTGGTCATCTCACGGTAGTTGTTTAGGAGATGTCCCGTATTGTGCATTCAATGTTATGCAAGGCCACCATTTTAGGTCACGTGACCATGCTATACTATATCGCACAGCAAATCAAACCAACAGGTTATGTCACGTGACCAGGCTGTGAAATGATCGTCAAATCTCATAGATCGTGTGACGACGTTATGGCATGTAAAAGCGAACGTGTGCTCTAGGTCACGTGACACGCAGTAGCCAATCAGCTCCTGTTCAGCACATCATACACCAGCCGCACTCGACGTCAAGGGAGACTTTTCTTTTTGCCGAATAATAACGAAACGGCTTACTTTATCCACAAAGGGAAAGTACAAGCTCGGGTTTTGTAGATGAAAGCTAGACGATAAACATAGGAAAAGAATATCTGCTGTGATTTCAGGTTTCTACAATGAATGGAAACGACATGAAAATTATATAGGTGTGGTACACATCAATCAGGCGTCGCGTTACGTCGAGTTTTTGATATGGAACTATGCGGCTATGGTGATTGAATGTTTACTTTTCGTTGGGTATTTATAAATCGACGCGATAAAGAATAACAATTGAAGAAGGGGTAAGTAGTCGGGTTAAATCTGCCGCAATAGAGGCTTCATGTATTTAATTATATATCATAGTTATTGAAATGCACTAGAATATGCCAAGTGTGACGTCATTTGTTTGCGTTCTATCGTGAACTTTTAAAAGTCACTGTACCTTGCCCGCTAAAATGCCAATGTTAACTTCATAAAACCATTCAAATTCAGCGGGCCATGAAAACAGCCTGACGTCGTTGTCGTGAGCGTTTACGTTTACAACGTAGGGGCCTAAACCGTGCTGTGGTAATTCAAAATGTTTATTATGTGTTGCGCATCTGCGGCACTGTAAAGAGTGATACTTGTGACTCCTACTGTAAATGAGATTTCACCGAAGACGCGGTGAAAACTACTGATTAAATTATCCACAATTTGATAACCTGATCATCATCTTAATCAGTAAACTAACGCCCATCGGGAACAATAGTTGATTTAGCGTGATTTGAGCAAGCGAAAATTACCCATAATTACCACCAACCGGATATGACGTCTCCGTTTCTGTGTTTTTATGCGAGGATTGCTGGTGTTGGATTGAAGGGATTCAATGATTAGTGGGGTTCAAAAGTTCGGCTAACTGCGCAGATCTCTGTCTCACCCTAAGCTGAACGTTGGTCACTTGTACGTCAACTGTACATCAATGTTGAGTAAAAAGAAATCTGAAAGTCACAGAACGATTTGCCAATTTTTGTTACGAGAATACCGAAATGCTGGTATCAACGCTGATTGGTCGATTTTGAATTCAGATTGGCCATATCTTGGACGGTTGTGTCACATGATTGCAAACTGGCGGCGCTCTGTTGCAAGATCACGTGACTGACGCCAGCCGTGCGCAAAGCAGTATCGCACAAGTGTTAGACGTTGCAGCCAGACCCCCTGTTGGGAGACTGGGGGTCTGGCTGCGCGAGACTACTTATTCCCTCAATTTTTTTTTTTGGGGGGGGGGGCATTGGCAAACGAAGGGCAGTGAAAACATTACACCGGGACCTGCCGCTTTCTATCCAGACGTAAAACCACAAGCCATCAAGGCTGCTCAGAAGTGCATGTGACCTGTATGTTGACTTTCTGAGCTAATCGATACGTCGAAATTGCTCACGACGTCCCTAGATTGCCTCGGTTTATTGCACAAGTGACTCCAATGACAGTCCCAATCCCTTTCAACTCCAATAAAGTGCAACTCGTTACGGTTCTTCCACTGATAACAACGTTGAAGAGTTTCCGCTATTTCAAGAGAAACAGAAAAAAAACACACAGAAAATCGCAGTTAATCTCCGTCGCATCTGCCGGTGCCATTTTCCTGGCAGGGGAAGATTTTGCCTCGTTTCAGACTAGCAGACGCCACGGCGGTTACAGAAACTGCCAGCTGTTTTTTTCCAAAAGTTCCTGGGCACTTTCGTATTCAGTGAGCGTCCAAACACCACACTGGGAAACTTTTCTTCATCAAAATGACGAACTTGGGTAGGTTCGTTTTCCATTATCACCAAACTGAGTATCTAAATTCGTCAAAATGACAAGTCCAGGTCCTTCATTTTCATTGACGAACCCCTGACGAACATAAACAAGGGTTCATCAAAATGACAAACCTGGACTTGTCATTTTGACGAACCTTGTTTATGTTCGTCAAAATGACGAACCTGGACTTGTCATGTTGACGAATTTAGATACTCAGTTTGGTGATAATGAAAACGAACCTAAGTTCGTCATTTTGATGAAGAAATGTTTTTCAGTGCACATGAGTGCAGGAGTTTCAAAGTATTGCAATATAAGCCAGGATTTCGTAGCCTTCAGTGCCTCAGAATGGCATCACCCATCGTGGGCCCTTTACAATGACCATCTCTTATTTGCAAGGATCTACAGTATGTTTAAAAGAAAATGTGTCCTACCTGATCTATAGTAGTCCATGACGGTTGAAAACACACCCGGATGGCGGTCAAAGAAGTATTCATCACAGCTTTCCTCTGTTAGTTCCTCGTGATATTCGGCCAGTCGGCCCAGCCGGCTGTCCGGCATATTGCGTAGGGTGGCGAGGTAGGTCTCGTGTCGGGCCCCGCCGACATTGAGGACAATACGTCTCGGGGATTTACTCGGTGAAGACATGTGGATCATGCTCTCTGGACGAGGCTAGATAGATCTGAAGAGAGGAGAAAATAATTGTTGTGTCAGCGAGCTTTCTTTTTCAGAGTCCTACCCCATACTCTCTGGACGAAGCTGGAGAGATCTGAAGAGAAGAAGATAATTTTTGTGTCAGCGAGCTTTCTTTTTCAGTCTTACCCCACTATTAGTGGGCACTTTCTAGTAGTAGAGATCCCAGAAGTGCCTCTTAAACCATTTCATTTCTGGGATCTCTACTGGAAAGTGCCTAAGGAAGACCCCGGTTGGGGGCGAAAATTTGAGAAATTCGGAGACGACTTTACGTTTACATGAACCATCATGTCTTGACACTGAAACAGTGAATAATTATAGTAACATGATGGGCCGTATTCAAAAAGGGTGATCATCGCGCGTTTAAGACTTAGACACGTGTAAATTCATTAAATGCACACACATCCACCATGCATTGGACGAAGTACACGCGTCTAGATCTTAAACACCCTTTGTGAAATCGGCCCGGTAAGTCTAATAACATTACCATGAAGGAAGTTAATCCACCGTCACAACAGAAGCACCGAATCTCAGGAACTCCAACCTCCCTCGAGAACTCATGCCGTCGAAGAAAACCTCCTCAGACCTGGACAAGTGAAACTGTCCGCCTCGGGCAGACGATTGAAATGATTGCACTCTTAATTACTCCCTCGTCCTTGCAGATAGTACAGTTCAACAAGAATAACTCCTTCACATGACTAATAGCCACTTGACAATCGATGTTACCATAATTCATTGATTGTTTGGCAAATATTTATCGGAAGTTGTTCGTCCTTTCTCAAGTGTTTGTGTCCCGGCTGCTGTAGCGAGGAGACTTTTCCTCGAATCATGTGATTCTGGATCGAATTCTCGGTGTGTGCAAACAAAGACACGACATTATCAGCCACACTAGTGATTAGCGACCCGAGAATACCAAATTAATGTTGTAAAGTACAGAAAAGTGAAGGAAACACTAAAAGTTCAGATCCAAGAATATGAAGCGTGAACATCCATGCAACTAAGGTTCACCTAACACCAAATCAATACTGACATCCAACGAAGGATCATCTAAACACCGAAAAAATACCGACATCCAACGAAGGATCGTCTAAACACCGAAAAAATACCGACATCCAAGAAGGCTCACCTAAACACCAAATCATTATTGACATCCAACGAAGGCTCACCTAAACACCAAATCATGCTCTCTGGACGAGGCTAGAGAGATCTGAAGAGAGGAGAAAATAATTGTTGTGTCAGTGAGCTTTCTTTTTCAGAGTCCTACCCCATGCTCTCTGGACGAAGCTGGAGATATCTGAAGAGAGGAGATAATTTTTGTGTCAGTGAGCTTTCTTTTTCAGAGTCCTACCCCATACTCTCTGGACGAAGCTGGAGAGATCTGAAGAGAGAAAATAATTTTTGTGTCAGCGAGCTTTCTTTTTCAGACTCCTACCCCACTATTAGTGGGCACTTTCTAGTAGTAGAGATCCCAGAAGTGCCTCTTAATCCATTTTACTTCTGGGAACCTCTACTAGAAAGTGCCTAAGGAAGACCCCGGTTGGGGGCGAAAATTTGAGAAATTCGGAGACGACTTTACGTTTACATGTGCCATCATGTCTTGACACTGAAACAGTGTATAGTAAACATGATGGGCCGTATTCAAAAAGGGTGATCATCGCGCGTTTAAGACTTAGACACGTGTAAATTCATTAAATGCACACACATCCACCATGCATTTGACGAAGTACACGCGTCTATATCTTAAACACCCTTTGTGAAATCGGTCCGATAAGTCTAATATCATTACCATGAAGGAAGTTAATCCACCGTCACAACAGAAGCATCGAATCTCAGGAACGCCAACCTGCCTCGAGAACTCACGCCGTCGAAGGAAACCTCCTCAGACCTGGACAAGTGAAATCATCAGCCTCGGGCAGACGATTGAAATGATTGCACTCTTAATAGGAGCTGTCAGCGAGTTGACCACTAGGTGTCACTAGGGCCCAATTCAATGCATCTAGCGGACCCAGTCATTATCGATCGAGCAGCGATCATAATAGATTTCCTGTACATTTGGTCCGCTAAGACTGTGCTGCCATCTGTTAGCAATATGCGCGGCTGACTGCTCCTATTACTCCCTCGTCCTTGCAGATAGTACAGTTCAACAAGAATAACTCCTTCACATGACTAATAGCCACTTGACAATTGATGTTACAGTAATTCATTGATTGTTCGGCAAATATTTATCGGAAGTTGTTCGTCCTTTCTCAAGTGTTTGTGTCCCGGCTGCTGTAGCGAGGAGACTTTTCTTCGAATCATGTGATTCTGGATCGAATTCTTGGTGTATGCAAACAAGGACACGACATTATCAGCCACACTAGTGATTAGCGACGCGAGAACACCAAATTAATGTTGTAAAGTACAGAAAAGTGAAGGAAACACTAAACGTTCAGGGCCCATGTTCCCGAAGCGGTCGTTAGGTTAACGATGTCGTTAAAACTGGTAAAATGCATAGCGTAACGACATCGTTAACCTTACGACGGCTTCGAGAACATGGGTCCAGATTTATTCCAAGAATATGAAGCGTGAACATCCATGCAACTAAGGTTCACCTAACAACAAATCAATACTGACATCCAACGAAGGATCATCTAAACACCGAAACAATAGGCCTACCGACATCCAAGAAGGCTCACCTAAACACCAAATCATTATTGACATCCAACGAAGGTTCACCTGAACACCAAATCATTATCGACATCCAACGAAGGCCCACCTAAACACCAAGTCCATACCAATGTCCAACGAAGGCCCACCTAAATACCGAATCCATACCAACATCCAACAAAGCAACATTCACTTACATCCAACGAAGGCTCACCATAAGCATCCAACGTTGACTCACTCCAACACCAAATCAACATTGACTTCCAAAGAACGCTCACCTTAACACCAATTCAACTTGACTTCCAACGAAGGCTCACCTTAACACCAAATCAACATTGGGTCGTATTTTAGAATATTCCTTAATGTTAAGGTCGACCTTAAGTCTATTGTAAAACCATCCAGAACAATAGATTTAAGGTGGACCTTAATGTAAGGAACGTTCTAAAATATGGCCCATTGACTTCCAACGAAGGCTCACCTTAACACCAAATCAACAGTTACATCCAACGAAAGCTCACCTAACCACCAAAACCATTTTAGCACTGCTCCGGAAAGAATAACCGGAAGAAAACCAAATGGGCACTCGTGACCAAGAAACTATAACACGACCATCGGATTAGCATGGAAAAATCGCTGCTATCCATCCTGCTCATGTCAACCTCAGCAACATTCCCGAGGACAAGATGGCAATCACGATCACTCGCCACCTCGACACGTTTCGTCAAAATTGATCGCTTAAATTCGTGATTTACAGGTGCTACCATTCAATTAGGGAACCTGATGCTGGGAAATAGATTTACGAAACGTGTGAATTAACCAAGAGGTAATTTCACTGTTTAACCCTCGACAAATGTTTTAACTTAATGAATTAGAAAGGTTGGGGTCAATTAAGTGGCGATTCATTAGAGGAACATTATGGTTTAAAGAGGCATAGTATTACTTCCCTACCCTGCGCTAAACATACCCGCGATAAGGGAGACCTCTATTGACAATGTTTTGAAGTACCTCTTATCAACCTCGCCCCTTGTAGAGTAACTCTTGTTCCTGACCTAGGGTATCCACTTATGCATTGTATTGTAATCATACATTCGCCAACACAGGGGCGAAAGGCAAGACTACGGTATTGGAGAATGATGCAATCAGTGCCAGTGTTGCTACTTGTCTATTCATGACTGTTGAAGGTCCCAAACTGTTGCTGTACATTGCAAGTATTGTCACCCTACAGTGAAGTGTTCGAAGTGCCCAACAGTTATGAATAGACAACAACTCTTTATTAGACACCAATGAATCGTTCCAGTGTTTTTCGATAAGTACCCGAGAGGGGTGGCGCTGTTGAGATGAGAGTTGCTGGCCAATCACGAAACGGAGAATAAAAAACCTCGGCCGAGCGTAACTAATCTCTGGGTACGAGATTGCTTTCACAGTATGCAGCAAAGAACTAATGAATATTTGTCTCTGCCCCATCTTTAAAAATCTACCCATCCGATTGATTTTTGCTTCAGGCAATACTTGTACGTCAAGACAGGCAATAATCCAGTAAGTTGGCAGCTGCGTAAAAAACCGGATGGATTCACGAGGTTTTTAGGGAAGACTTCCGGACGAAAAGGCGTTGAAAATTATCATATAACACGATGGAAATTTGCTCCTGAGGCAGAGTCGGCAGAGTTGAAACATCCACATCGTTGCTTCGTCGGAGGTGGTCTGTTTGATTCTCTGAGTTGGCTAAACTGCCAGTTGCCCGGATGACAAGTCCAGTTGATTACAGTCAGGTTCAACTTTCTTGTGCTTTGACGACATAAGGCCTAGTCATCTTTGTTCATTATGAAGTTCTCACCCTACCTGCAGGTTAATCCGTCTGCCCCCACAGTCCAGCAGATAGCATCTTCTGTCAAAGTTTTCTCATATCCAATAGTATTGATTGACAATATTTGAAGAAAGTTTGTTCCTGTAAATCATCAGACATGTCAGAAGAATGTTTTTTTCAAATTCTTTCCAATTTGTCTCCAAGGCCGTTAGAAAACTTCACCCGAGAAGATACTGGCCCGTATTCTAGAAGCCTCCTTATTGCATAAGGTCCACTTTAAGCTTTTGTATTCTGCCCTGCAAACAATAGCTAAAGGTAAACCTTAGAGTTAAGAAAGCTTCTAGAATACGGCCCACTGTCTGCTTAAATCCGGGGACAGATCAGTAATGAGTGGGCAGTACAACACAAAGGGCCGTATTCTAGAAGCTTCGTTAACTCTAAGGTTTACCTTTAGCTATTGTTTGCAGGGCAGAATACAAAAGCTTAAAGTGGACCTTGAGTTAAGGAGGCTTCTAGAATACGGGCCAAAGTCTAGTCGGTCAGACAAGTTTGAACACAGGACCGTATTCCAGAAGCTTCCTTAACTCTAAGGTTTATCTTTAGCTTTTGTTTTCAGGGCAGAAGACAAAAGCTTAAAGGCTTCTAGAATACGGGCCTAAGTGATGAGCAAAGAAGGCTTTAATTAACGCCGAACATTTTCAGGTGTGACCTGAAGACTCACATATCAGTTCGGGCAATGTTAGAATTCGGATACGTTTGCAAATTCGGATATGGGTGTATGAATTCGGAGACTCAGTATCCAAATTCGGAACTCATTCCGACTTCCAATGAATTTGTAAATATTTTGTAACCTATCTGAATGTCAAACAGCTTGATACTAGTATTGTAAGACAGCTGGTTTTTGTGAAACCACATTTTAGAGCAAGATCTTAGATTATGCAGCATAGAAATGACAATTTATCATAATAATATTACAAAGAAGATTTTCTGGTTATGATCGTCGGTAAAACTTCGTGACACAGATTCAGTAAAAGTATATCGTCTGAGATATAAAGACTGAACGGAGAAGACTCCCTTTTGACTTGAAGCAAAAACGAACACCCGGTACTACAACATGGCAGCTGCCTTTGAAACATCTTTAATTACTGGCATCCGCTGCTTGCTTCAAGACTCGTGGGACTCAATTTAAATACGGCCATGTTTTCGCTTCTTGACAATGAGGAAACTTATCAGACTGATTAGAAGTTTGCGTGCGGAAGGAACTTAATGAAGAACAATTAGTGAAAGTCATGTTCGTGGATAGAGAACGATGCTAATTTGTAGAAGATATTGGCCGCTTTTGGAGGGCGTTTTCAAGGTTATGTTATGTATGCCCCATGCCATCCTGAGGCAATCAGTGGTTCTTGCTCCCAACATCGCCGGTAACGTCGGGAGCAGGTGCCAAGGACGCACCATGCTTTAAATTGACAACTTACAACAACCTAAAAAACTTGCAAACGTACACCAAAATCGCAGTTGTAAAGGTGCCCACAAGTCGACATTGGGTGATTTCAAAGTTGGTGTTGGTGTTAGTGTTGGGTGTCAGTGTTGGTGTTGGTGTCTACCCAGACCCCCAAACACCATGACAGGTAAACCTCGGCCGAGCGTAACTAATCTCTGGGTACGAGATTGCTTTCACAGTATGCAGCAAAGAACTAATGAATATTTGTCTCTGCCCCATCTTCAAAAATCTACCCATCCGATTGATTTTTGCTTCAGGCAATACTTGTACGTCAAGACAGGCAATAATCCAGTAAGTTGGCAGCTGCGTAAAAAACCGGATGGATTCACGAGGTTTTTAGGGAAGCCTTCCGAACGAAAAGGCGTTGAAAATTATCATATAACACGATGGAAATTTGGTCCTGAGGCAGAGTCGGCAGAGTTAAAACATCCACATCGTTCACTCCGTCGGAGGTCGTCTGTTTGATTCTCTGACTAGTTGGCTAAACTGCCAGCTGCCCGGATGACAAGTCCAGTTGATTACAGTCAGGCACAACTTTCTTGTGTTTTGACGACATAAGGCCTAGTCATCTTTGTTCATTACGAAGTTATCACCCTTTCTGCAGGTTAATTCGTCTGCCCCCCACAGTCCAGCAGACGGCATCTTCTGTCAAAGTTTTCTCATATCCAATAGTATTGATTGACAATATTTGAAGAAAATTTGTTCCTGTGAATCATCAGAAGAATGTTTTTTTCAAATTCTTTCCAGTTTGTCTCCAAGGCCGTTAGAAAACTTCACCCGAGAAGATGGGGCTGTCTGCTTAAATCCGGGGACAGATCAGTAATTAGCGGGCAGTATTACACAAAGGGCCGTATTCTAGAAGCTTTCTTAACTCTAAGGTTTACCTTTAGCTATTGTTTGCAGGGCAGAATACAACAAAGCTTAAAGTGGACCTAAGGAGGCTTCTAGAATACATACGGGCCAAAGTCTAGTCGGCCAGACAAGTTTGAACACGGGACCGTATTCCAGAAGCTTCCTTAACTCTAAGGTTTACCTTTAGATATTGTTTTCAGGGCAGAATACAAAAGCTTAAAGGTTTAAGTGATGAGCTAAGAAGGCTTTAACGCCGAACATTTTCAGGTGTGACCTGAAGACTCGCATATTGTAAGACAGCTGGTTTTTGTGAAACCACATTTTAGAGCAAGATCTTAGATTATGCGGTATTGAAATGAGAATTTCTCATAATAATATTACAAAGAAGATTTTCTGATTATGATCGTCGGTGGAACTTCGTGACATAGATCCAGTAAAAGTATATCGTCTGAGATATAAAGACTGAACGGATAAGACTCCCTTTTGACTTGAAGCAAAAACGAACACCCGGCATGCCCGGTACTACAACATGGCAGCTGCCTTTGAAACATCTTTAATTACTGGCATCCGCTGCTTGCTTCAAGACTCGTGGGACTCAATTTAAATACGGCCATGTTTTCGCTTCTTGACAATGAGGAAACTTATCAGACTGATTAGAAGTTTGCGTGCGGAAGGAACTTAATGAAGAACAATTAGTGAAAGTCATGTTCGTGGATAGAGAACGATGCCAATTTGTAGAAGATGTTGGCCGCTTTGGGAGGGCGTTTTCAAGGTTATGTTCTGTAGGCCCAATGGCATCCTGAGGCAATCAGTGGTTCTTATAACGCTTGCTCCCAACATCGCCGCTAACGTCGGGAGCAAGTGCCAAGGACGCACCATGCTTTAAATTGACAACTTACAACAACCTAAAAAACTTGCAAACGTACACCAAAATCGCAGTTGAAAAAGTGCCCACAGGTCGACATTGCGTCCTGAAGCAACTCGCGGCAACTAGCGTTCCGCCGATGGAAGCAACTCGGAGTGACTGATCAGTTGCCGATTTTGTCGACCTGAGCGCGCTTGCGTCTCCGAGCAACTACGGGATGGATCATGAGCGTGCTGTTCGAGGTATAACTGCCAGTTGCTCCGAGTTCCTCTCAATCGCTGAAATGTCGACCTGCGCGTGGTGGTTTTTTATCTGCGACGGATCCGTCGAGTAGCTTCAAGACGCAATGTCGACCTGTGGGCACCTAAAGGTCACAGAGGTCTAGCCGGGGTCCAGCTTCCCCTGTTGGTAATGGTCGGCATTGCTGACCACACAACCGGCTGGCTGTTGACATCTTCGAATCGAAATCCTAGACAGTAGGGAGGTTTCGAACGTAAACTTTACGACAACGTTATTTTTCGTACTAGGCCTACACATCAACCAAATTTTGTATTGCATTTTCGGTACAAAAATAACGTTGTCGTTAACGTTTACGTTTATCGTTTGATTTCGAATCCTCCCTAATACATGTAACAGACAGTAAACGTTAGCGTTCATCATGGGCGACCATCAAACCTTCCTTCAGTTCCAAAACGTCAAACGCAAAGATTGTGCTAGCACTGTTTCAACCAAATCGCCAAATTAAAGATGGCGCCTGATGCATGCGCCGTCATTCCGACAGTGCTGCCACCTGTCACGTAGAAACATAGACTGGTCCTCTGTCCTGGAGCCGCTCCCTCGTATTAGGAGCGGATCGAGGACAGGGGACTAGTCTAGTAGAAACGCCACTTGTGTTACTCTACAGTAATTTCTATGGAAATTATAATGGGACTTAATAATATCATGATGATTTGTAATGACCCTGTTTACGTAGTACCCGAGACGCCGTCATGGCCGGCAATAAGCTTAAATTATGACCGTTGGTCAAAGAGGTAAAACCATTAACTCTTGTTATTACAAAGTGTAATAATACATTAATCATCTCAGGGTCAGGGCTTGTCCTAAATAAACCTTTGTCATGAGGATTTTGTTTACTGGATGCTACATGATCGTACTCGTGTACAGCGTCCAAGGTCACATGATATCAAAATGGAGGCGGGATTACGTGCGCATGCGCAAAGATGTTCAAGGCGTAATTTCAAATTTTTAAAAATGATTTTTCGGAAATTCAATTCAATGAGTAGGGCCTAAGTTTATCGGCTTCCATTATTGTAGGCAATGAGGTAGCATGCCAGAAACACCAATTTTCACAGTGGTCCCTGAAAACGACGATGCCGGTGTAACAGTAAAGAATGTCCCCCAGTTAAAAGTGTCCGCTTCTATCGTTCTTTGACGGATTACGGCCAGAGATTAGCACGTAACAATAGGATCTTATTGTTCCCAAGGTATTTTTCCAGGGGACATTCTCACCTTCCACATCAGCACTGACACACATCCATACTGGGCCTTAGAAGGTTCCACGGAATCTCTTGGTAATTCTTTCGTCCTTCTTTCGGGACACTTTTGAAAGATCAAGCTGTTTTCAGGGGGGAGGGGACGAAAATAGGTTCAAATGGAACGCGGCATTTAAGACAAAGGCTCCTGCACAAAGAAATGAAAAGATGCAGGTCTAGACCTCGCATGAAGTTACTCACTGCTATAGGGATTAACAGCAATCCGATTTCACCAGGGTCTGTTTATAGCTAAATCCATACAAGAGCTCGATTTTCAATCCAGGGTCCCGTCACGGTAAAAACATGATACAGTTATGCAACATGCATGAAGGAATCTTTCTGCGCATTTCCCAGCCGAACAGGGAAAAGCCTTACCGTTAAAGGTGTAACAGGAAAGAATATCCACTGAGATAAAACGTCCGCCCTGGTTGTTCCATCCACGCATTCGTACCTCCTACACCAATCTGCACGTTATCCATCTTGTCCAAACAAGGCTATCGACGGACTCCGTCTTTAGCCTTGTCCGAATCATGTCATCTTTTCCGTTAATGCATAAATTATTAAAGCGGTACTGATCCAATAGCTGAACAGGTGTAAAAGGAAGTTAGACCCATTTGCACACAATGGCAAAATGACTCTTCATCCTCGAATCGTCTCTCGGGTATTGACAAACAGCGTATCCTTCCGCCAGGGGAAATGGACGGACGATGAGTGGATTGGTGACGGTCGCTAGGTCATGACCGAGGTCACGTGTGCCTCGTCCCCGTTTCCTTTGGTATCATCAACCAATTACGTCGCACTCTCCGTGTGGACAGAACTAATGCCAGGGGACGTGTAAAACGGGGAATCCAAGGCTCAAACTAATGGTAACAGACCAATGTCAACACAAAACAGCCCCAAAAGAATTCGTTCCCGATTTTTCAATGACCAGAAGTGAAACCATGACGCCCCCTTGTCATGGCCTACACGGCATTCTTAAAGGGGCACTGTGTTCCTTCCATATCCTGCGCTAAACATACCCGTGTTAAGGGAGACCTCTAGTGACAATATTGCCGAACTAACGTTTATCAACCTCGCCCCATGTAGAGTAACTCTCGTTCCTAGGGTACGTATGCATTGTATTGTAATCGTACATGTACATTCTCCAACACTGGGGCGAAAGGCAAAACTACGGTATTGGAGAATGACACAATCACCTCCGGTGGTGCCACCTGCCGACCACAAGTTGCACCATTGAGCCCCTTTAAAGCCCGACAGTAACCTTTGACCTTTAGGCAACGTCGTATATTCATGCTCGAAAGTGTGTTCAAATCTATCTATTCGAAAGATCTAAGTTACCAATTAGGCATTGAGACTGTTGCCACACATAAAAGAATGAGTTGAAGCATGTTACCTTTAATACCTGATGAAGGGTTAGTCACGCTATAACACCACGTTGAACTTCTCAAGTGATGAAAGTATGGCGGCCATTTTTGTTTCGATATAGTATCAGACCAGCCTCGGTGTTACCACTGGCTATATATAGGTTGGACACGAGACCAGTTTTATCAAGGTGGGAGGGAGAAATTTAGAGCCACCTCATGCATACAGAGGGACTTTAAGACAGGCAACATCACATTCTGTCAGTTTCTTATGGCTTACCCCTCGACCAATGACACAAACGACTACCACAGTTTTCTATAGCTAAGTTACCACAGGGAGCCAACTTGCACCAGAAAAACCCTCACATGGAGAAGCACCTTAACGCCCGGTAAATTAACTGAGAAGCAATTGCGACACAATAGACGATGCCAACTTGGAGGCGGTTGAACATCGTTTGCACGACAGTTTGATATTTCACGACGCTAATTTTCCCACTGGTAGGCAATATTTCCATCCGCAAACGAGGGAAAAATTCGCAACTTCCACAAAACGGCCAATTCTCTTTTCTTTCATCTCGACTCGACTTTAGAATTATCCGCCTGAAATAACCACGAATTACCTACTAAAGCGACGCGTTCTGCTTTATACCCGTGATGTAGGGTCGGGTTTCATTTCACCTGAGTTTTCCCGCGGTATTAGGTTTGTTTTGAAATGAAAATGATCTGTAGTTTATTCCAGAGGGACTACAGACCATAAAAGGATGGTACGTATCTTGATACACAAGGTCACATTGAACATTCTGCTGTACGTCTCTCCAGAGTACATGTACCTGCAGGCAGGAACGGACGGACGGACGGACGGACAGACAGACAGACAGACAGACATTCAATGATCGGACAGACAGACAGACAGACTCTCCGACTAACGCACCGGCGCGTGTAATCGTGGCACTGAGTACCCTCATCTTGGAATTCATGTCAGTGTGGGCCTAAACATATTATGGGTCGTATCCATAAAGCAGTTCTATCTTTAGAACCGTCTTAGGCCGGTTCCAAGTATCGTCAACCACTGTACTTGGAACCGGCCTAAGGCCTGCTTTCCATTAGAGCGTTTTCGTGCGCGAAAACGCTCGGAAGCATTGTTAGTTTCCGCGTCGTTGGTCACTGCGCGGAAAAATACAATGCTTTCAAGCGTTTTCGCGCACAACGCTTCAATGGAAAGCAGGCCTAAGACGGTTCTAACGATAGAACCGCTTTATGAATACGACCCTGTAGGCCTTTTTATCAATATGAACACTAAGCACATATCGTAATACTGTGAGTAGTCAAATTTTTCATTAAATGCATTTTCTAGGCAAAATGGTCAGCAACGAATCAACGGTTTCTTCTAAAAGCATTTTCCCACAGTTGTTTTTCGTGAATATCAAATTAGGTCAACATGATGTGTTTATCAACGTGATTTCCTCGGAGCAGACGATATCATGACAACGTGTACATAAATGATGGATTAGCGACTTGATGAGATGCGAGATTAAATTTATGAAATGAACATTCGATTTGAACTCGTTCGTATGTCGTGCAGTTGTGTTGCCTGACAACCTATAAAATACACATGCACATAATCTAAGTCATGCAAAAAATCGCTATCCAGCTTTTGCCTCCATGTGTGGGGCGTGTAATACGTCATCGACAAAAACCCTGATTGGTTGTGCGAGGCGCGTACTACATGCATACGTCACCAGGTAACAAACCCTGATTGGCCAAATACCATCCTGTGGCAAACTACGCCAGCTAGTCCTAACAGTTGTTTTTGAGACACCCTACATCGTTAAGTTGGAAAGTTTGGATTTAAATTGTAGGCTATAGTCTGATATCAACTATCACCTGACTTTACATTTGAACCCCGATCTGTCCTGAAACCTTTCAGTAGAACTCAGATGAGCTGCCCGTTCGGCGCCACAATCTGAACATTTCCGACCGGTACCCACTTACGTATGGTGGAGTGAGGTAACGTTGGCAAAGAGACCTGCCCAGAGTTTCACACCGGCAGTGGGATTCGAACGGGGGGCCTGTTAGCCAGACCCGAGCCACTAGACCACCGCCACTCTTTTAGAGGTATCGGAGATGCTTTAAGGTGATCGACTGAGAACTCTAATCTCAGTCACTAATGGAATGATATAACCAAGATGATACATCACCGGACCAGCCGAGCTATAATAGAGTTATGACACATTGTTTACCCCGCCATGTTATTGATTGACCATCTATATCATATCGATACGGTCTGGCTATCGTTGCATCTGGTGGAGGGACTTGTTCCGAGAATGTGCAGGTGGTATTCCACTCAACGTTACAAATTGTTGATGTGCAAGGTGCTTATCTCTGGCTCTGTTAATTCTCAATCAGTAGAGACGGTTGTCGCTATAAAATGGTATCACTATTTGAGGAGCTCAGCTGCACATCCCCCCGCAAGGCCAAGGTTTCGTTTCCCACAGGAGCAGAGAGCACGCACCAGTTGAAGGTCGTTGGGCGTGCACGGTGGCCACTCCCGTGGCCCTGGTATCCTGGCGTGCATGGTGGCCATTCGTGCGACCACTGTAGGCGAATCACATTGAATATGTACATGTAGGGTAGAAAACTCGGCACATCACGGTGAAGTAAAATGAAATTTGTCAAAGGAGGGTGTTTTGTCGAGTTGTAGGAAAAACGAAGATAGAAGAATGATATCACCAAGAATGCGACAGAACTTTGTGAAAACCCAGTCAGAATAGGAGCTGTCAGCGAGTTGACCACTAGGTGTCACTACGGCCCAATTCAATGCATCTAGCGGACCCAGTCATTATTGATCGAGCAGCAATCACGTACATTTTACTGTACATTGGTCCGCTAGACCTTTGCTGCCATCTGTTGGTAATAAGCGCGGCTGACTACTCCTATTGCTTGGAAATTAGCGAAGCTAGAGGGAAAAACCTAGACAGTCAGTTGCAAATTTGCAGCGTCGAGAAACCACCCTCTTGATAGATCACAACAGCCGATTGAAAACGGATGAGTTAGGAGCTCATCCATGGCATATCCGATTAGCTTCCAAAAACTTCCAACCCCGTCGTTACTTCGGCAGCAATTGATACAGCGGATCCGTTTTTCGAGACTGATCACAGCAAAAACGATCTGATGGCTCGCATTATGGATTTTTCATATCGCAAGAGTTCAGGATGTGATTGAATCCGCTGGCCGAGCACAGAAAAGGATGACAAATTTGGAACGTTATTTCTGAGATAGATGGAGTGTGGTAGACAAATAGCGACAAACTTGCTTTGGATTATGATCCGACGGTCTTTGAGGCGCGTCTGGAGAAATGGTCCCAGTCTAGGGAGTCGT
>NMRB01001380.1:12293-23784 GCA_002633025.1 Notospermus geniculatus
AACAGGTAAGAAATTACCAGCACATTACACCGGCGAACAGTGGGCGTCGCTGGTCAACAGCGTACTAGGGTTGAATGAGTGAGCACATAACCTTTTGTCACAATAATAGGGGCACAAGAAGCGCAGTCCAAAGCAAGCAAAGAGCATAAGAATTCAATTGTGGCGCATAAGCCTTTTGTCATTTAACGCGCATTGGGGGATTAGAGCATAGCGTCTATTGTGAGCGTTAATTGGCGCACAGCGCGGAGCACTTTATGTGCGCTCTGAACTGGATTGTAGTTTATCCTCTGCTAGGCAATAAGTGATCCACTCGTAACTCGATTCTACGGATGCAACAGATTTTATTTGGTCGTTGATTTTCGTATAGCATGTGCAGGGCCTATACATCGTTGTCTTTGTTTGTTTTTTTCTACAACAACTTAACTTCACAAGCTTACACCAGGCGGCAGCTGCTCCTGTTCAGGCCGGGCAAGAGCGATACCATACAGACGAGTCCACCAGTGTTGGGTCAGTCGACTTTAAAAACACCCCTATTACCGCATTGAGATACACGCCTCCTAATCGTAAGCAGCCAATCAGACAACGGCCCAGGAATGGACAGGTGGTAAACCCTACTACGAAAACACCTTATTATCATATGAATACCGAAGAAAGCATGCGCCTGGGAGAGCAGTGCTCTGTGAAAAAACCCTACTGGCTTCAAACGCCCTCATCACTTCTGCTCGGAATGAGCAGAATGAATAAAAACTGATCTACAGCTATTTTTCCACCCTAATAAAATCACTGACGTTTGAAGGCAGAGTCAGTAAGGTGAAACCGTCTGACCTCTGCGTTGGAGATTGGGCACTGCGAAGGAGTTTGGGCAAATGCTTGACCTAATCCTTCGGTCCAAGATGGCGGGGGCCGCCGAAACGATGAATGGAATACAATTTCTTCTTGATCCGCGTGATGCCTGGCAACACCACAACCCCCGTAATTGTGGTGCTTCCTGCAGAGTTGCTGTCTTCAAGCCTCTGTTCCATCTGGCGGAAGTCATCAACTACGCGCAGGAAGCGCCACAATTGTACGGTGTTGTTGTGCAGACCGTTAACCTTGCGTGCGAGAACCAAGAAGAAATTGCATTGAGTACAAAATGTCGTGCAGAGACAAGTATTTTTCGTTCCTTACGAAAATTATCGTAGAGAGCAATGAAAATTCGTTTCAATGTTCAGCACACAGCTTGCTATAATCAGTGTTTGTACTTGTAATGTGCTCAACCTGATTTTGCTTTGCGACTTGCTTTGCAACTGGGTTGCGTTGCAACTGGGCACTCTCGTTGTAGTGGACAAGCTACAGACGGGGTTTCCACCAATGGCGAAGATGTTATCAATTTCAGGTCGGCGACAGGTGTATCAGTTCCTTGCGGTCGTATTCAATCGCAGGTAGCAGGTTGCAAAGCAAGTCGCAAAGCAGAAAATCAGCAGTGGATTCCTATGGCTTTTACTGTCGGCACCAAGGACAAAACGGCGTATTCTCATTACATGAGCAAAGTTATTTGTTCCTGGACCAACTTTCCATACATTAGGGGTACCGGATGCAATATCAATCATTACCACCCGTAATGATTCAGCTAATAGATATTGTTCTTTGTTGTTGAATCAGCGACCTCCATCAATATTTTATCGAACATTATAGTTATACAGCTGCTGGTAACTCAGCGACAATGATTACTTTGTTGTTGACAGTGCTGTTTGTGGGCTAATCAAATCTCGAATACATGACAACGATATACCATCAGCTGCCTAGATATGGACTTTATTCAGCACTATTTGAACATCAGTATATTATGAAACAGGAAACTTTTGGAAGCAGGCATTCTCTTGGGCAGGACAGCGGTATCACTGACTGTTTTTGCGTCTCAAACACTCGGTGGTGTTGCCGAACACAAATTTTACGCAGCGTACACCAAACATGATTGACGCCATCCAGGCTTTGAGTGGATGTACTGTTTATCGAAATCTCGACTGGAATACGTTACCATGTCGTGCACCAGTCAATAGGAGCCGTCAGCCGCGCATATTGCTAACAGATGGCAGCACAGTCTTAGCGGACCAAATGTACAGGAAATCTATTATGATCGCTGCTCGATCGATAATGACTGGGTCCGCTAGATGCATTGAATTGGGCCCTAGTGACACCTAGTGGTCAACTCGCTGACAGCTCCTATTAGGATGTTACGACCAAAAGGATGATATTTGATTCTTATAACGTTACGAATGGAAAAATTCGAATAGGTGACAGGCTCGAGTTAATTTGCTCAGTCGCAAACCAATTGAGTTTTTTTGTAATCCAGGCAACATACAGCACAACAACAATTCGCTAATTAAATTCTGACGGATTTTTGTCCATGTTCGACGACGGATTTAGGTATAGGCCTACAAGGAAGCGACCGATGATTACAATTTATGATTTGTTCCCTGGACCCTTATTTCTGGGTACGGATATTCCTTCACAATCGGCGGTAGTTTTCAACGATGCCTTATGCCCGCTGTACATAATCAAATTTTTCTTTCTGAATATGCTCAATATAGGCCTACATGCGGGTTTATACACTGAGCCCCAATAGGCCCGGAATCTGAATTTTCAAAAAATTGGATGAAAAATTTGATCGTGTAAAGCGGGCATTAAAGCCTCACAGTATTGAATTTTACGACATTTTCAAAGTGTTAGGAGAGTGCAGGTAGAGGTCTCATAGCCTCGTGAAGGTCCCCAAAATGCTTGCCTGATACGTATTTCAAAGAATCAAGCCCTAGTTTTCAGAACACAACGAAAAAACTGCATGCAGAGCTCTAATGCACCCAGATAGAGTATAGTACATTTTACACTACACTAACGTCGGAGGACGTAAGCAATTTCTGAATTCAATACAGTGAGGCTTTAAAGAAAGTTCTCCGACGTGTGTTGGAAAGTGGTAATAAACAGGGTTCCTGCAAGGTCTTAAAAAGTATTAAAAAGTCTTAAATTTGGCACTTCCATTTTCAAGGCCTTAAAAAGTCTTAAATTTGATAATTTCTGTGGGAAGGTCTTAAAAAGGTCTTAAATTTCATATCAAGGCAGTATAAAAAATTGGCAGGAGATGTCAGGAAATCGCATCTCCGGGCTTCTTAAAATCAAAATTTTTCTGGTGGAGGGCCCCCAGACCCCCTCCACCCAAGTAGCCTACCCACTTTCTTGGCCGTGTCGATCCCTGTCATTCTTCCCTTGCAGAAACCCTTCCAGGGATGTTCGGGGGCTTCATTTAGAAGAAAATAGGTCTTAAATTTTGCCGATACTTGGTCTTAAAAAGTCTTAAAAAGGTCTTAAATTTGGTGCTCCACAGGCTGCAGGAACCCTGAATAAAGGACACATCTTTTTGATCGCATCGCGTTTGGTAAACATATCACCTGATGACGGAGTCGGGCAAGAGGAAATACGATGGTCTCCTCTAATTGGAGATAGAACTGTCAATAAATAGATATTTGGGGCTATCGTGAACTAGGCCCTTACTGTGATTTGATAAGGCATTGTTCTACGTGTGGTGTTGTAGTTGACTTTGGAAATTCGTTGTTGCAGACGGGTTGGCGTGGTTGGTCAGCCAGCAGACGACAGACGATTCTTCGCGCCTCCTGCCGTTTCGTTTTTTCCCGTCTTTTGTCTTTTGTTCCACTCTGTCTGCGCTCTTCTCGAAAACAGCCCTTCCAGAACATTTGGAAAGCAAGCCTTTCAATCAGTCAGATATCACACGGTTTGGTAAGGAGAATAGTGCTTTGTAGTGCTTATGTTACGCGGTTTTTTACGGATAGTGTATCGTCAACAAGTTTTTGGTCTGTCTGAGTATACGGTAATTGGTAGTGACTCCAGTGTTAATTCTAGGCAGTGTTAGAGTGGCGGCGCGCCATGCCCCTAAAAGGGGGCGCCACTGTGCCCNCCCCAGACCCTCTGTCATGGTCCCTTTTGGTCATACCACCTTAGAAACTGGCTTAAATTGGCTGTTGACTGGAGTTATAGGGACCTTTTTAACTGACAAGCTTCTCAAATTCCGTTAATAGAAATGTCGCGAATGAAAAGTACCCTTTTCTAGGTTAAGTGCCCTTTTCACAAAGTTTGCCCCATGCCCTTCTGAAATCCTAGAATTAACACTGAGTGATGTGCGATGATTTTCTCTCACTTCACTTTAATTTTTATCAAGGACTTATTCAGGCTTTAAGATTTTTATCCCCATCCAAATGGACCAATATCTTTGCCCTTTTCGGTCGTGGTACCAAATTAATCATGTCTTGTCACATTTCTAAACGATGATCACAAAACCATAAAACGATTATGATGTGCACGTTTCGTATGAAATGCCAGTAAGTCATAATTCAATATCATCGACAAATAAAGAAAAATCATTTGTAGGCCTTTTGCACGAGTCAGTTAGTTAAATTCAAAGAACTGAGAGAAGGCCTAAAGTTTCTTTGTCAAATATTTGAATGTCTATTGATATTAGCGATTGAGAGTGGATTGAAAGCAGAAATGACACATGTCGTGACGGGGTGGACAACCGACACTGACTGTGTATTGTGCAGTCTGTGACTGTCAGGGAAAGTTTACAGGCGGACTACACACTGTTGTAAGATACCACAACAACAGTAAACTTAAATTCAAACAGTTCGTTGATCAACTTATAGCTGAAGACACGTTTCTAGTTTGTAAGGAATTCTCCTGAAGTTTTACCTCCTGACGGTTTCGGATCGAATGGTTTTGAGTCGTGGAACTCAGTGCGTGGGGACTATAGGACACCAGAAGTCACTTTACGACAACTATTTCATTGATGGAAAGCCTGAAACCTTTGTGTTAACTTCCACGTGAGAAACTATCGCTGGGAATTGCTGCGATCATGCTGGATAATGATTTGTGTTTAATGTGAAACTCGCGTGATATAAAAAGAGATTTCATGGGCGTCGCATGTGGAACGCCTCCATTTAAAAAATCTCACTGAAGCCGTGGAGCGGAAATCATTCGGTGTGCGGCACATTCGCCAATCTTTGATTATGATTTTTTCGACATTTCCTTCGAGATTAATTTGAAAAGGAAACGGTTGGAACAGCCAGTCTCTAATGCAGAGACTTCGTATAATTTCCTGTGTGAATTGCATACTACACTGTACATTGTACATTTGTAAATGGTAAACAGACCATTGGATAACAATAAGATTTACTCTATTTTCGGAATACGTGAATATTTCTGTAAAATGGGAAGCTTTGCATGTTTTTGTGATCGTTAGTCAAATAAAATGGCCACAAACTTCTTCAAGGCTCGGATAATCGGGGCCATCGAGCAGACGGCCGAAAGTAAGTGGTCATGTGTGCTTTATGTTGGTTTATGTTGCTGAACTTATCCGGGGGTCTCGGATTCCTGTCACTCCAGCACAACCAAAAATGCTTCTGCTTTGCCGGAATCCCCGGCACGTCGCAAGAGCTAGACAGCCGAGACCAACATAGAAAAAATATGCATATCGGCTGAAACGTACTTCTCTGGCTATATAGTTTTTAGCTCACCTCTGTGAGGTGAGCTTCTCCCATGGTGTGTCGTCCGTCGTCGTCGTCCGTCGTCGTCGTCGTCGTCGTCCGTCGTCGTTAACAGGGGTGGCACGTTTCTAAACCGCTTGGGTTAAAAACTTGAAATTTGGTGTACAGGTACCCTATGGTAAAAACTATCTCTGGACCGAAACTTAGCGCTGCTGCTTGTACACTCTGGCCTGTAGGGGGCGCTTTGTGAAAACCTTCTTTCGGCCATATCTCCTGAACGCGGTTAGCTAGAACCACGAAACTTTTATGGTGGGTTCCTCTGATGAGACTTCATCACATAAATCCCGGGTTTTTGATTTGACCTACTTTTCAAGGTCACAGAGGTCAAAGTTCAAAATTCACTGTTTGGTGGCACATTTCATTGCTATTTGACATAGAGTGTTGTGATTTGGTGTGAAGATATATCTAGGCACCCTGCACGAATGCACCAAATTTCAACCCGATCGGACTTCAAATATGGCCGCCAGGAAGCCATCTTGAAAAATGGACTTTGACCCACATTTTATAAATAGGAGTAGGTAGGATGTTTTAACGTTGCCAAAATATGTATCTAGGTACCGTATAAATATATGGTAAATTTCAGTCAGATTCGACGTCAAATATGGCCGCCAGGGAGCCATCTTGAAAAATGGACTTTGACCCACACCTCATAAATAGTGGGAGCTAGGATGCTTTAACCGTGCCTAAATATGTGTGTTGGTACCGTCTACTTATATGCCAAATTTCGGTTCGATTGGACTTCAACATGGCTGCCAGGCGGCCATCTTGAAAAATTTACTTTGGCCATATCTCATCGGTAGTAAATGTTACGTTTCTGCACTAATCCTTCACCATTCAGTGTATCACCAGGCTACTCACACTTCATACTCTGTCACTGAGGTGAGCACAATGGCCCTGGCCATTTCATTTCCTGACTTCATCGAGAAATTGGCTGATATTCATAAAAGATAGCTAATGCTTTTTACTTCAAGTTTTGCAGTACACTTACATTGGGCATTGCTGTGCAAATCTTAAGTAAAAGCATTTGCTAACTTTTATGAATACCAGTCATTGCCTCACCCCGTTGGTGTTATTCCCACGACCTGTAACTCTACTCTTCTTTGAATCTTTCAGATGCTGGCAAGAGTTTCGGTGAGATTGCGTTGATGAGCAAGGATGCTGTGAGGAATGCTTCCATTGTTGCCGACGATCCAACCGATCTGCTTGTTGTCAGCCGACTACTTTTCAACAGGTCACTCAAGGTGGGTGGTGCAGATCTCAAACTTTCCTTTAGTTTAGGCTTGGAGGAATTATACTGAATCCTAGTCCAGGGTTTAGGCTATACAAGGGACGATAGAAGATAAGCCCCTGTCTGGAGTGTCTGGAAAGGCCAAACAAGAACAATTTTGGTAATTTATGTTACCATTAGGACAGGATATTTGGTGTTTGTAACACCTCGGGCTTCCAAACATGGGGAAGTGTCTATAAAGAATCTGTATGGGTTTTCAATGGCCAAAAAGAACGTCTCTGGCAATTTAATTTACCATTAAAGTAGGATGTTTGGTGTGTTTGTAAAACCTTGGGGTTCCAAATGTGGGAAAGCACATATACGTTCCAAAACTGATGTTGTAATAAAATTCTTCCTAAGAACTTTGCCCATACATTTTTGCATGACTGAGGTACACTGGCATGGATATTATAGAACCTTAGCTGCAAAGTGGGCTGGTCCGTATGATGAATAGCATAAAGAAATGATGCCGTTATGTTGATCCACACCGACCAGGTGTTAAATATTGATTGTCTTTTATCGAAGTTTTAAGCTGTTATCGACACGTACAGTATCAATATGAAAATTTAATGACCGCGTAACAAGCAGCCCGTGTAGCTCAGTCGGTAGAGCATCAGGCTTTTAACCTGAGGGTCTGGGGTTCGAGCCCCCACGCGGGTGATTTTTTTCTACCAGAGACAACGTTTATCTTTTGTAATCCACGCAGATCCTCATGTTTACCATGCCAGTAATGACCACACCGTAATATGCGATCAATATTTTTATCAAATGTGCTAAACAAAAGGGCTTACATGACCTCTTGTAAAGAAACAAAGCCAATATCGCTGTCAAGGCTCAAATCAGACAGAAAGTAGATGCAAGTACGGCCGAAGAGCCCGTGTAGCTCAGTCGGTAGAGCATCAGGCTTTTAACCTGAGGGTCTGGGGTTCGAGCCCCCACGTGGGTGACTTTTTTTTTCTACCAGAGACACACGTTTATATTTTTCAATCCAAGCAGATGCTCATGTTAATAGCATGCCAGTAATGATCACCGTATAATATGCGGTCAATATTTTTATCAAATACAGTGTAAGTCCTAAACAAATTAAGGACTTACATGACTTCTTGTAAAGAAACAAAGCCAATATCGCTGTCATGGCTCAAATCAGACAGAAAGTAGATTCGAGTACGACAGAAGAGCCCGTGTAGCTCAGTCGGTAGAGCATCAGGCTTTTAACCTGAGGGTCTGGGGTTCGAGCCCCCACGCGGGTGAAATTTTTCTACCAGAGACGCATGTTTATCTTTTGCAATCCAAGCAGATGCTCATGTCTGGCATGCCAGTGATGACCGCCGTGGTAACACATGTATGCGGTGAATTTTGTACGCTTGACAAACGACTTGTTTTGTAAAAGTACTGGGGCCATATTCATAAAACCCTGCTAAGCCTAGTTGGCAACTATTTTGAGCCTTAGCTGCCAACTAACCCTAGTTGGATACTACAATGTAGTTGTTATTCATAAAATACCGCTAAGCTTAGTTGACTGCTATGTTGACTGCTAACTTTAGAGGTGATCTTGGGTACCTCTAAGTCACTAGTTGGCAACTATATCCTTCATTTTGTATGTTTGCCTAGACGAATTCTTGAACTGGCTGAGTTGCATCGTGCAATGAGGAGGGAAAGAGTACTCAGAGACAGGCGTAATCCACTTGACATTTGTACTGATGACGAATTGATTAAGAGATGTCGATTTTCGCGGGAAGGGATCATGTTTATAACGGATTTAATAGCACAATGAAATTTATCATCCAACGAGACGTAATCATGCACTATTTCTGGATCAGCAGGTGCTGATTGCATTACAGTATTACGCAACAGGAACATTTCAAATTGCTGTTGGCGACCCCACACAAGTCTGTATTAACCAACATCCTGCAAGTTGTCAACAGTTAACAACTTCGTTGAGTTGCCTGAACAAGGTCAAGTTTATGTGATTAAAGATGGATTCTAAACAGTATCTGGACCTTTTCAGGCGTTAAAGGTTGTGATGATGGAACACATATTTGGATAATCTCACCTCATTTTAATGAGGCTGACTTTGTCAACAGGAAAGGTTATCACTCCATAAACGTTCAAGTGATATGTGACCATAAGGGGAAATGGGTTAACATTGTGGCAAGCCGTCACAATGTTAATCCATGCCATCCCTATTGAAAGTGAAACTGACGCGTGTTGTTACTTGTGGTTTGGGACACGGCCAACTGCTATGTCAACAACCAACCAAGTCCTAGTTGACAACTACCTGGCACTGTCCCTAGCAGGGTTTTATGAATATAAAAATAGCAGGAAACTATGGAGCAGGCAACTAGGTACGGTGGCCCATAGAGCTCATTGATGAAAAATATTTACATTTGCAATTTTTTTTCAATTCGATAATTTTTTCTTGGGGTTTGTAAAATTTTTGGAAGTTCCCACCGCGGTGAGAATATTACCACCGCGGTGAGAATATTTCCACCTCGGTGGAAATATTTCCACCGCGGTGAAAATTAATTTTCACCGCGGTGAAAATTATTTTCCACCGCGGTGATAATTAATAATTATCACCGCGGTGAAAAATAATTTCCACCGCGGTGGAAATTAATTTTCACCGTGGTGGAAATATTTCCACCGAGGTGGAAATATTTTCACCGAGGTGGAAATATTCTCACCGCGGTGGTAATATTCTCACCGCGGTGGGAACTTCCAAAAATTTTACAAACCCCCAAGAAAAAATTATCGAATTGAAAAAATTGCAAATGTAAATATTTTTCATCAATGAGCTCTATGGGCCACCGTAACTAGGCATTTGGCAGCCTGTTAAGGCCTAGTTGGCTGCTAGTTTAGCAGGGTTTTATGAATATGGCCCCTGGCTGCCACATTCACAGTTATGGCTCAAATCAGACAGAATACATGTGTAGAATTGTCACTGCCCGAAGAGCCCGTGTAGCTCAGTCGGTAGAGCATCAGGCTTTTAACCTGAGGGTCTGGGGTTCGAGCCCCCACGCGGGTGACTTTTTTTCTACCAGAGGCACGTTTATCTTTTGCAAATCCAAGTGGATGCTCATGTTTAGCGTGCCAGTAATGATCGCTGTGGTAATATGCGGTCAAGGTTTTTTCAAATACGCTAAACAGGGGCTTACTTTACTTGACCACATTCACTGTCACTATGACTCAAATCAGACAGAAAGTAGAATCCCTCCTCACCGCATAGTCCGTGTAGCTCAGTCGGTAGAGCATCAGGCTTTTAACCTGAGGGTCTGGGGTTCGAGCCCCCACGCGGGTGACTTTTTTCTACAAGAAACACACGTTTATCTTTTGCAATCCAAGCAGATGCTCATGTTTAGCATGCCAGTAATGACCGCCGTGGTAATTTGTCAATTTTTTTTCCAAATACATGTACGCTAAAAGGGCTTGCACTATGACTTGTTTTGAAAGCCACATTCACTGTCATGGCTCAAATCAGACAGAGAGTAGAACCGTCCTCCACCGAAGAGCCCGTGTAGCTGTCGGTACATCATCAGGGCCCATATGCATAAAACCTTGCTAGGATTAGTTGCCTGCTAAAGTGCCTAGTTTGCACAGGCCAATGTATACACAGTAACCAACTAAGCTAGCAAGGTTTTATGAATTTGGGCCCAGGCTTTTTACCTGAGGGCCTGGGGTTCGAGCCCCCACGCGGGTGGCATTCTTTTGTACCAGAGACATAGGCCTACGTTTGCAATCCACGTACGGTGCATGTAGTAGTCGCCCCCCATTTTAGTCGCCAGTGTGCGGCGCCCTTTAAAAACATCCAGATCCACAAAAACGTGTACATGTACATGTATTTCAATACGTCTCAATCGACTGTTCACCAAACGTTACATGGAAAACAGGTGAAATTATGGGGGACAATCTAATGCAATGTAAATTACATGTATGCACCTTAAGCGGTTATTCCACGGTACAATAGTATTGCACAATATGGGGCCCAAAATGGGTGTCATGGGCTTCTGGCATAATGGATGGAAGAAAGATTGGCAATAATATTGCCCATTTTGATCCTCATATTGTGCAATAACATTGCATATTGTCATAAAGGAATCAAACCATAAAGGTTCAACTCGGATTTCAGAGATCACATTTTAAAACTCGAAATATTGTATGAAATCCTTTACGTATTCCATCAAAATTAGTCTTAAAATAAAGGTATTGACCCTGTCTATCGAACACCGTTTATTTCATTCGATTTGACGCAGTCATTCCTGAGATATTCGCTCCTAAAGCAAGAAAACCGGCCCAATTTCCATATTTCTCCATTTAAACGATGAGTTTACTGCAGTGGGGTTTCCTGTAGTATCCGCTAGATGGCAGTATAATGGCTCAACCTCGTCCAAACTGCACACAGCGCCACCTCCAGTCTTCGACCTAGTGACACTGCCATCAGTTCCCTACTTTCTCGGCGGAGCGATCGTAGTTCCAATACATGCCAAGTGGAATTGAACAATTTCATGGGCACGTATACGAAACGTTTTTTCGTCGACCTAATTATCTGATTGGTCAACAGAAGCACGTGACAGCTGATAAGCACATGGTCTTGTTTACATTCTGCCAATGCAGTGTCCTGATTGGTTGAGCAAACCAA
>NMRB01001380.1:24681-37240 GCA_002633025.1 Notospermus geniculatus
ATCGTGCATGAAATTGAAGTTGCCGACATCTGGTACAGTATTTTCCCCCAACGGAAATGTGCCAGGGTCGATTTATATCTAATCCTGTAGAGAATGAAGACTTTCCGTCGACGGCGATCGTGCTGACGCAGTTTTGCGTGATGTGAAATTTCACGACTGATTTAGAACAACTGAAGATTGCACCACGGCTGCGTTCCCTAACGGAGCCTCTTTGCCAAGACGGGAACACACCGACATTTTTGGAAATGTCGGCATGATTGTCGGCAATGGCCGTTTCTCAAATTCATTAGTCCGTCACTGAATATTTCGACTTTGTTTGTTGTTGCAGTTTCCAGCCCGGGTGGAAAAATTCCTCCGCCAAAGAATGACCACGTCATTGAAGGTTTCAAGTCTCTGATTGGCGACTGCGAAGGAAATGACATGGGAAAGAAAATGGAATTCCCAGCGCACGCGGACCTGGACCGCGCAAGAAGTATCTGCGCCTTCGCCTGCAGACATCGCGATCAATGTAAAGGATTCCATTTCACTCGAGCGATTGGCACTGGCGCCCCCATTTGCTGGTTAAAAAAAGATGCGTGCAGCGGAAGGTTAATCCATACCGACAAGCCTCTGCTAGAGTTTTACCGAAAAGAATAAATTAAACGCGCCACTTTTTTTTCTCTCTGGACATGTGAAACAGGTTCATGCATTGCTTATTTTGGTTTTTTAGTTTGGCCTTGTAATATCCGCGGAACATGTAGTTTCTTGACGTAAACTTCGTTCGAATTGTCACCCAGAAATACGTTGGGCATTTTGATGTACACAAGACCTTTTTGTTTATTAAAAGAAATTGGCTCACTTTCTTTCTTTTGGCTTTTCAAATTCAACCAAGCTCCTTCATCGCACCGGTGTAACGTTTTTCAGTGAGGCCAGTGTGAAATTACAATAAAAAAAGACATGGTAGACGGAATAAGCGGCGACTTGACAATGGGCGACACACAGAAACAGGGGAGTCCGTTTCCCAATGTGTTCCGAAGAATGGGAACCGCGCAGAAATATGGCCACGCTGAAAAACGTTACACCTGCGATCGCTTGCAAACTCCCCTTCCTCAGTCTTATACAAAGTCATCAGGGACTGGATGTTCTAGTGAAAATGTTTTAAGGCCCCAGGATGCTCTGGTGTAAACGTTGAACGATGCAGTACGTCAAAAGTTCGGTGCAAATGGTTTCGGGCTGCGTGTACAGGAACAAAATATACAAATTGGTCGTGATCAGATTTAGTCGACATCCTTGTCGTTCTACGGAAACGTCGTGTTGAAACCAATCTGAACCCAGGTTCAGCACCACTGTCGAGTGCAAAATCATTGGAACCAATCAGAATACCTGTTAATCACTAAAGCCCGTGTCACACTAGCCGTGGTTACACTACATAAAAATACGCGTGTTTTTCCAGACCCGTGTCAAACCCGCGTGTGCGAAAATCCCGGCGAGAGGTCACACTACTACCTTGTAGTTAAGTCGCCCGGCGACAGTTGCGCTGCATGCACCGACTCTTCAGTCATTTCTCTATTGGCCCACATTGTTGGAGGCGCGAAAACGACGTCACTTAATGGCTGCGCCATCTGTAGCCGTGTTAAAGAACTAATGAGACACGGGGATTTCGAAAAGCACGGCGAGATTGCCGTGTTCCAGAAACCCGTGTTTTTCAGACACGGGTTTCTTGAAGCCCGGCAATTCATAGGTACCGCAAAAAACCCGGGGATTTATGTAGTGTAACCACGGCTACTGTCCCGAAGTTGACACCCGATGGCCATACGAATTATGGAAACTTTTGGAAATCTTACTGATAAATGCCAGCCGGAAGAAGACCCCGGGTGGGGTCGAAAATTTGCAAGATTCTGGAAGTTGACTTTGGTACCATCTTCACGCGAAATTCAAAATTCCATATTCGTGTTATAGTGTGGCCATCGGGTGTCTAATTTCGGGACGGTGTGACACGGGCTTTAGGAGTATGATTGGCTGATGGAAAGGTCATGGTTAGGGCCTCTAGGCCTATCTTGACAGAGAATACACGTCCAACGATTTTGCACTCTACGTGCCTCTTGGGACCCTTGGGTACGCAGCTTTCAGGAAAGTCATGTTGCCAAAAAATACTTTGCTGGCAACACCCGCTTGGGGGTTTGGATTTTTGGAACTGAATTCATCATTGACGATTGACGCCGGTGGACTGGGATCAGGAGAATGGGAGTGCCTACACATTACTTTTGAACGGTTGGATTTCCACCCCCCATAAACGCCGGCCTTTAAGATAATCATGAAATCATGCACACGTATCTGGCTAATTTGTGGTTTGTGGTCAGGTTCCATTTTGCAAGGTAAAATGAGTGCAAGTACATTGTGACTGGACATTCTGAAAAGCACTATAGGCCTATACGCCATCAAGATATTATACGCTAAAGGTTGTGAAAAACCTTGGAACCAAGGAAACAAAGCCAGGTCACTGTCATTGGTCAAATCAAAGTAGAATCGCTTACGACCCAAGTGCCCGTGTAGCTCAGTTGGTAGAGCATCAGGCTTTTAACTTGAGGGTCTGGGGTTCGAGCCCCCACGCGGGTGACATTTTTTTCTACCTCCAGAGACACATGTTTATCTTTTGTAATCCAAGCAGATGCTCATGTTTAGCATGCCATTAATGATCGCCGTAACATGCAAAATTTTTATCAAATACATATGCTAAACAAAAGGGGTTGCATGACTTCTTGTAAAAAAACAAAGCCAATATCGCTGTCATGGCTCAAATCAGACAAAGTATAGATTCGAATGCGACAGAGAGCCCGTGTAGCTCAGTTGGTAGAGCATCAGGCTTTTAACCTGAGGGTCTGGGGTTCGAGCCCCCACGCGGGTGTTGTTTTTATTTTTTTACCGCTCTACGTTTATCTGTTGCTGTCATGCGGGCTGTCATGTCGATCTTTCTGGGGTTCGAGCCCCCACGCGGGTGTTGTTTTTATTTTTCTACCGCTCTACGTTTATCTGTTGCTGTCCTGCCGATCTTTCTGTTCGAAGCTTCGACACTAGTGCAAAACATGAAAAGGGGCCTCGCGGAAGACACTTCAAAACGTAGTGGAATGCGAGGACGTTTCTTTAACTTTCGTGAACCCGCTGTTTATCGCTGTCGCACAAAGCAGCAGGTTGCCAAAATCTACTTCTTCAACGGCCTCCAAATAAAATGCCAGACGATCGTTGACACAGCTCTGTTTTCAAAGGAACATCCTCGCGCCTTTTCTAAGCAACCAGGTCAACCTAAATGTCGCTATTTCAAAATTATGAGTGACAGTGAAAGTGTAGTGGACCCCTCTTAACGGACGCTACTGCCACGTGGACACATCCTGACCTTGGATTTGGAAGTTTCGCAACTTGTCTTTGACATGGACATCACATAAATCATGACATGCAATAATAATCGTGACACTTCCAAAACCGAAGATATTTTCCATTCAAAAGACAGTGCCCTTTTCGAGAGGTCTCCTTTCTGCCCTAAAATTTGTGCCGATTGTGATCAAGATATCAAACTTGTCGTCGATCATTTTATTCATAATTGACATTATCTCTTGCCATTCAAAATGTCTCTTTATGTGATCATGATAAATGAAGAATGAAAATTTCGCCGATGACTTGTTTACACTTGCAGGCAGGAGTACCGTAGTCTTGGAATCAATTGATACTGAGTATGCGAAAATTAAATATGAATTCTAAGGTAAAAGTGTTGTTCAGAATACATAATGCGTTAATTGTTATCATAGACAAAAAGACATTTTGGTTCGGCACATATTTGCCACATGACTGTCAAATACGAGGTCATATCTTAATCCAGTTATGTTCATATGTCACTGGGGTAGGCCTAGATATGAACGAAATGACAAGCATGACAGCTGCTTTCATAGCTGGGAAATGATTGCATGTTTGGAACAGATGATAGATGAACATTAGATTCAGTTTGGGGTGCTGAAGAAGTCAGATTCAGCTTGGTGCTGAGGATCTGACGTCAGATTCAACTTATGGTGCTGAGGGCGTCAGATTCAGCTTGGTGCTGAGGATCTTTTTTCCGAGGTTTGAACATTTTTCTTGGGGGTTTGTAAAATCTTTAGAAGTTCTCACCGCGGTGAAAACGTTTCCACCGCGGTGAAACATTTCCAGCGCGGTGGAAATGATTTTCACCGCGGTGGGAATGATTTTCACCGCGGTGGAAACTCTGCGAGCTTTTGACCGCGGTGGAAACATTCTCACCACGGTGAAAATGATTTTCACCGCGGTGGAAACACATTCTCACCGCGGTGAAAATGATTTTCACCGCGGTGGGAATGTTTTCACCGAGGTGGAAACGTTTTCACCGCGGTGAGAACTTCTAAAGATTTTACAAACCCCCAAGAAAAATAATCAAACCTCGGAAAAAAATGCAAATCCAAAAATTTTTCATCAATGAGCTCTATGGGCCACCGTACGATCGATACCATTGGTGACGGGTGTTTTGCTGTCAATGAGCGCCAACTGCATGGCGTAGATAATCACCAATCTATAAATTAGACAGAAAAATACGCTACCATAATCACATCTATCCATGCCCAGTCATATGCCAGAAGTACCGTGCATCGGCTGGTTAGATCACGCAATGCCGTAACATTTTAAATACAAGGCTCGATTAGCGGAAATACTGGAGAGCAAAGCTTTTATTTTCTACCTTACAAATGGTCAAAATGTCGTTTGCTTCCCCGCGGAGATGTTATGGAGGGTGACAGACGAAACCGTGTAGACTGTCAACAAATTGGCCCTTCTTGTTCATAGGCGTGAAATCGTATTCCAAACATCCAATCTAGCATCACTGCACACTGTGGATAACTTCGCTATCACCTTTCGTGTTTACAAGCTAGGCCCTTGTGGGCACGTTTGAGGAGCCATGGACTTGTTGGACATCCCTTGCTCCGATTCTCGCCGGCTGTCCTTCGTTTCAGATGACGACTTACAATCCCTAGACATCTGGTTCAGACCTAATTTGAACTTATTGTTACAGTCCAAACAAGAAGCGGAATACAAAGAACGAAAGCAGTTCATTGGTTCGTCGTGTTTGTTCAACAAATGGATTCCGAAGTTCGCAAGGTTGCTGGAAATGAGCTTGAGAAAGGAGACGTATCCCTATGGATGTAACATCGTCAAGCAAGGAGACCCTGTCATTGGATTACACTTCATAGTAAAGTAAGTAGGCCTACAGAGGCTCAGTAAGTTCCAGTCCTGACCAGTTGGTAACCAAAGTTTATATCTTCACCGACCGTTGTAAGACAATTCTGTGATGTATTGTGACAGGAGTGACACAAACCTACGCCCACGTATAGGCCTACACGCTGGTGATTCAAACACAAAATTGTTTTATTCGTACGCGAAGTCGTTGATGCATAACTAATGGTGCTTATCGTATTCGCAGTTCATCTGGTAAATGGAAGGGTTGACGGGTGATTACAAAATAAGCTGTCACCCCTTCTATTTGCCGAAACAACTGCAAAAATAGTCAACACGATTAGTTATGCATGAGTAAAATCGCGTACGAAAAAAATATTTTTAGGTTTGAATCACCAGCGTGGTATAGCCTACCTGCACGTCGGTGGAAGTCATTTGAATTCATGCTTCGGTCGAAAATGTATTGCTGTTTCTGACGTATTGGCCAATCGCATTACTTTATTCAAACAGTTGTTTTTCGTAATTCCACCACGCCACGTGCTGGTACATCACTGACTTCCTTTTTCACGAAAACGTTAATTTTTTTCGTAGGGGCCAAGCAAAAATCATCGTTGATCCTACCTCACACAAGACACAGTTCCCGAAACTAATGCAAGATATAGAAAGATCGGAAGTGGACGACATACGAAGGTTCGTATTTCTAAATAACGCAGTGATTGGTTCTTTCGCAGTAACCGGTGTGCCGATTGGTTCCATCAAAGCAATAAGTGCGCTGATTGGTTCCTTCACAAATGTGAGTACACTCTTAGCCAAAAAGGTTCTTTAGGGGTACTTTGTGCCTCACCAGAGGGACCCCTGGGTTCCATATAGAACCTTTCTGTCGCCAAAGAACCCATAAAGGTTCCAGTTAGAACCCTTTTCTGAGGAAAAGGTTCTATCTGGAACCTCTAGGGGTTCATAAACAACCCGAGGGTTCTTAAATCAGAGGGTTCTCCTGTGTGGCACCAAAGAACCTTTTCGGCTAAGAGTGTACGTTTGTTGGTCCCACTACATGTACATGTACTTGAATGACCTCCCCTTCCTCTCGCAATCACGGACCGGAAGTGAAATGACAAGAAGACGGCGAATCCTGGATTCTGTGGTATTAATGGCGATAAAATATTGATTCTTTAGGTTACTTTCTTAGTGTGTATCATTCCTTTTTTAGCCGATTGACTAAGAAAGAAACCAATGGCAAAGACCGTCACGATCTTTTGGTGCGGCATATCAGAGTGCGAAGGCGGGAGGGATATGCAGCGGCCGAGAAAAAGATAGTTCATCGGAAGATCGATCTGTGCTTCGTCGAGGAACAGGAAGTGATTGGTGAGTAGGCCTATAGGTCGTGGGCGACGGAAAGGCCCTTTGGAGGGTTGGTGCAGTGAATACCCGAGGTCAAGAAGACTAGGGCCTAGCTGACAGTCTTCGTCAGGCTTCGACATGGACACTATTGACGTGTAGCTGTCTTTGGTGCACACCCTGTCTGCAATGGTGAAAATGATCTTGTACATTTACTCATCATTTTTATCGACCCGTCAATGACCCTACCACCGGATTGATTCCCGACTTCTGTTGTGAAGGTGCCTGCAGGTCGACATTGCGTCTTGAAGCAGCTCGCGGCAACTAGCTTTCCGACGATGGAAGCAACTCGGAGTGACTGATCAGTTGCCTATTTTGTCGACCTGAGTGCGCTTGCGTCTCCGAGCAACTGCCGGATCCACTAGGAAGAGCGTGCTGTTGGAGGAACTGCCAGTTGCTCCGAGTTCCTCTCAATCGCTGAAATGTCGACCTGCGCGTGGTAGTTTGTTGATCTGCGACGGATCCATCGATCCATCGATGAGTTGATTCGAAACGCAATGTCGACCTGTGGGCACCTTTACAACCACGTTTCCTTCCATTCCACAGGTGATACAGAAATGGTGCTAAACCTTCCAACCTACATGCATACCGTCCAATGTACTGCCAAAACAGAGGTGCTAATTCTTGACGCGAAAAACTACGAACGTTTAGTGACTAGAAAAAATCCGCAGACGATACAAATAATGAAAGAAAAAGTCATAGAAAAACTGTCGAGCAGATCAACAACTCCTCAGGGTTTACAAGTGCCATTAGTAGGTCATATAGTGAGAAAACTCAGCCCTAAACCGAAGGTGCACGTCGACCCGGCGAAAAATCGGGAAGTGAAGAAGCGAGAGATACTGATGAAGCGGTTAGTGAAGCTGTTTCTTGAGGATAAGGCGCCAATGATCGAGCCTTGTGTACCAAATGCGGTGTTTTACAAGACGAAAGCTCATGAGAAAGCTGAAGTGAGGAAAAACGTCGAGAAAAGACAAGGCCGTAATTTGCACCAGGAGACGACGAAATCACGGCTGTATGGTATGAATACCAAACGACCGCGTAGCAGACGGGAACTTGAAAATTTGGCTTTGGCGTACCCGACTAACTTTGGTCATCCTGACCCGTACAGGAGGAATAGCTTTATTTATTATGACGAGGACCAGGAACTTGACGCCCTCCTTGCACGTGACAACATCCGTACGGGTGTAGGGGACGAGGTTTTCAAACTTACTCAAGGAGACAGTGATGACGATGGTGAAAAGGTCTCGAAGGGATCGTTGATAAATATTGTCTCTGAAATGGATAGCTACCAACGCGTCACTTCCGCCAGTAGGTCAAAGGTGATATCTGCTGTTGCGGAGCGTGAAAACAGACACCCGAAGTTAGACCTGCTACGGCCGCAATCGGCCCCGCCAATGAAAAGTGCCGAAGAAGAAGAGCCTGCTGAACTCGTGGAGGTCCTATCGCAGACGTCAGACGAAAATAACGAGGAGACGTTCGATTGGGAGACCAGCGATGGTGGCCTACGCGCGCTAGAGGAAAAGTTACGGAAGTTCGTGGAAGAGCCGAATGACGAGAAGGCCGTGGGACACGGTGCTGTCGTTCGAGCCATGAAACGTTTCGAAATTAAGGTAAGAAAACAGAATCGCATCATATCGCTGTCTCATCATTTTTCCTGGTGATTAAACTTTTACATTTGTTCTGGTGCAGTCGTCGGCTGCGTTTCATTGCTTTCGAGTACGTGTAGTTCTTGCATGATACAAACGATGACGTCTTGGAAGTCACGCAACTATACGTTTTGACCGTCGGTCTGGGAATAAACTAAGATGGCGACCGGCCTCGAAAATCCAATCCTCGCTGCGGTATGTATCCAAACATGTAGATCATGAAAATTTGTTGACACTGATTCTTTTTATTTTTCCAGACTCAGGCTGATATTCCAGTGCCGGGGGGAACCGTCTTTGTCCGGCGGAAGGAGTGCCGCTTCGGAGCGACGAACGCCGTCGGCGATCACAGCCACATTCGCCACTTCATGCTTCCAAAGAACGCCTTCCAAGCGATCCAGTTAGAAAAAGAACGTATGCGCCATCGACAACAGTTCGAGGAACTACAGGCTCGGACGCCTGTTCCCCCGCGTCCCAAAACAGCCGTGTCGTCTGCGAGAAGAAACAATGTAAACAGAAAGGTTCGGCCACATTCGGCGTTCGTCAGCAGGGCGGCTGATGCTGTGGCTTAAGCAGAGTCTACACGATACAACTTCAGGTATACAACATCCAACTTTGATGTTGGTCCGAGTTTGATCTTGTTGGATCAGCCGTCCACACTATCCAACATCACACACTCGTGTTGGGTGTTGTTGAAAAGGAATAAGCATCCAACAGGTTGGTTGCTGTTGGAGACTGTTGAATGAGCCTGTCCAGACGATACAACAAATGTCTTCCAACAAAGCCAAACACCGTTGTTGTATGCTGTTGGATGTCTGATACTAGTGTCCCACTGGCGAATTTTGGCCTGCGACAAGGGACGAATGAAAAAATCGTAGCTTTTCGTAACTGTTCTCAGACTGTTGTCTATGTTCGCAGTGATTCGCTGGCTCGCAGAAAAATTTTCAAAATGTTCAAAATTTGCCTGCGACAAAATTTCATTCGAAGTCAGTCGAAGTTATCTCGTATATAGTCGCACCCATGTCGTACATAGTCGTACAGGATCGTAGGTCTTGAAGAGTAACCTCGACTATCTACGACAGTCTGCGACTAGCTACGAGTAATGTGCGAAGAAACTACGAGCATCTACGTTTATCTACGACTACCCACGACTAACTTCGTCTGGGCCTGCGAGTGTTTGACGAATCAGCGACAAGTTGACAACTCGCGAAAAACTTAGTATAATGGTAAATATCGCAGCTTGTCGAGGGTATATCGCAGCCTTCAGATTCGCCCCTTGTCGTGGGCAAAAGTCGCCAGTGGGATACTACCATTACACTAGTGTCCCACTGGCGACTTTTGCCCACGACAAGGGGCGAATCTGAAGTCTGCGACATTCCCTCGACAAGCTGCGATACTTAGCATTAATGTGTTTCGCCTAGTACCATGGAGCCAGAGAATCACTGCGAACATAGACGACAGTCTACGAGGAGTTACGATTTTTTCATTCGTCCCTTGTCGCAGGCCAAAATTCGCCAGTGGGAGATTAGTATTGTGGTGTATTGTGTAGACTATTCGGTAAACAAAGTTTTACATGTATAGGTGGCGTCACTGAAGGACCGACGTGCGCGATCAGCGCGAATTATCATTAATGGCGTCTCTTTTGGTGAAATCGGTGGCTTCTATCGTGGCCCTGTAGCCACGGGTGACGGCTTCTTTCAGTCCTATCCGTGTCTCAATGTATCCCTATGGCGAAAATTTCGGAACACGAGCGCCAATGTTCGGATTGTCGAAAATCGTGAAGCGAAGCTTTTTCCGAAGTCTCCGCTTTTTATCTGACAAAAACCATGATTTGAAGTTTGGAATTTCATCACATATTAAGCGTACCTGCGCTATTCACTCTTTGAAAAATAAAGTATCTCCTCAAACACACATGTATAGAGTACGTAAATTCTCTCCAGTCTCTTCTTCCAAAAAGATATGACTACATGTATACACTCTTTACTTGGTTCCTTGTAAGATCATGTTGTAGTATTTATTTATCATTTCATATCAAGCTTTTTAAGCTGTATTAAAGATTTTCGTCATAACATTGCGTTTCTTTTCATTGAATTGAATGATCGGGAATATGTGCATTTTCCTGGTCACATTTCCAACAAATACTCCACCTCTGAAGTTGTCGCCGGAATCGGGCGAGCAGGCAGCAGCTCGTAGTCTGGTTCCCTCAGTGACCTGTCGTATCGTTGCGCTGACTGATTTTGCGATACAAATATCGCAAATCAGTCACAGCGCCACGATACGGAAGATTAGGGAACCATACTACAGCTTCCCAAAGGATCCAATGGTTGTTTGGTTGTACTGTGGGCAGGTTATTTCAGCTCGGCCGTCAGACAAGCATCGTAGGGTAATCAGTGGTTCTCAGCGCTCCCTCCCTATAAACATGGTCAAAGTTGATATTCGATGACGAATGGAGCAAGGACCACTGATAACCTCAACTACGTTTCCAATACAACGAGGGAAACAGTGAAAAACGCTGAACGATGTCGATTGATAGGCCAAGCGCACATTTGCGGCAAAATTCAATGTGGTAGGGTGTTCTTTAAAATCGACTGACCCGGCTGAATGACGGCTCGACAGCTTTGTGTCAGTCGACGTTAAAAACACCCCTACCGCATTGAGTTTTGCCGCAAATATGCGCTTGGCCATAGCTGATTCGGCTGAGATCCCCGACGAATGATTGAAATGCAATGGGATATAATGAAAGTGACGGGACGATGTTGTCTGGACTTACTGAGTGCATTGAGCCGTTCATATTGAAAGCTCCGAAACAAACTGAATTCCTGCATTTTGTACTTTTTCTTTTGTTGCAATGCTGCCCTTCAGACAAACATTTTGAAACTGACTAGCACAGCCGTCATCGTCTCAAGCAAAACTAGTCGCACACAAAGATTTTATGACGTAATAACAGACCAAGGACCAAGGCCGCCCAGGTGGTGCGGGCAAATTCAAAGTTTGACCACACGAAGGTTCGTCACCGAAGACGATGGATCAAGTCTTTGGTGTTTTGTGTTCGGCTCCCTTCGTTTCAGGGATGGGCTTGCAACTGGTCGATATGGTGAGGTGAAACCGTGGCGTGGAATTTACTAATTCCTCTCAGGCGGGGTGACTTGACTATTTCGGGGCGAGACCCGATTTGAAGGTGACCCCGTGGACTGTCAGTGAAGTGATTTGTGTAAATTCTATTGGATTATCATTCTATGAAGCCATAACGGATTAGTCTGTTGGATTATCATTCTATGAAGCGACAACGGATTAGTCCACACTGAAGTCATGGAAAACTAGTAGGAAATTTCATTTTAGGCCCGACCCCTCCCTTTGCACAGTGATGAAGGAACACCAAAGTGGCACTCGCACGACTAACGGGGAAATGTGGAAGTTGGGGTGAATGTTGGTGTTCCTGGGTGTTGGTGAGAGGGGGTGCCCAATTTTGTCACACCCCGTCCCACATGACCCATTTTGCACATCAAATGAATTTTTATTAAAGGACCACGGTATGTGAACCCTTACTGGTATTTTCACTGCTGACGTAGAGGGAGCCACCTAGCGGCAGCAATACGAACTACAAAAAAACATTACAAAATGTACGTAGTTCATCGGGTCCATTCGCCGACAACGTAGCTAGTCCCTGGGATTGGAGAGTGGCGAGCATGGCGGAGGTGGCGCCGGCTGTCGAGAAAAAGTGGAAATACCGGGCTCCTTTATTAGAAAGAACCGAAGGCCAAACTCCTTTGTTTTTCAGTAAGTGGACGTGACAACGAATCATTTTAGTGATGTCACGTGGTACTGGTTAGTGGGGCCTGAAGGTGTAGGACGAATTCAGAATCAGGTCCTGCTCATAATTCTCGTATGAATGTCTTCATTTCCAGCGCAGCCGCGGTCGTTGGGACCGCGTCTGCTTCCACCCACGCGGGTGCCATCCCCGCGCATTCTGCAAGGCGTCCTCATTGGTGTGTACATGTCTTTTGTCCAACAAACGTAGGCCCATCTCTTCTCAGGTTCTCATGTACACACACTGCTCCCTTCCCATGAACATGAATGTTTAATCATTATTTTCTTTCAGCATCATGTAACTAATCATGGTTTTCATTTCAGCGTAGCCATCCATCTAACACGATGCACATTGTTCTCTTCCGAATGTGATGCATGCTTTTGACCAATCAGCACAAAGGATGGCTACACCATAGTAGAGTCATTTTTTTCGAATCCGTGACCATTCTTCCCCTACCTTTTTTTCTCGATTGATTTGACATTCTGAACCATTTAGAAGAAAAATTAGC
>NMRB01001380.1:37402-62368 GCA_002633025.1 Notospermus geniculatus
GAGAGGGGGAGCGAAGTGACCACAACAAACTGTCTTTGGGCGTGGTATAAAGAGACGTATTAGCGAGGTTTCGCAAGCGCCCGGTTAGGCCCTACGACGACGTTTATCTATTGTGTGGGTGTACCCAAACAATACAATGTAGATCAACGTTGTCGTATGGCCTAACCGGGCGCTTGCGACACCTCGCTATTGTAAATGCAGAAACCACTACACATAGCATTTGATTGAGACTTGTGACAAAATCGAAGTGAGACTTGTCACAAAGAAAGGAACATCGAGCTGATAAAAAGAAAGACGTCAACATGACGTACATGTAAATGAAATTTGAAGAAAGAAAAAAAAGAAGACGTCAACATGACGTAAATGGAAGAAAGAAAAAAAGAAGAAAAAATTGTGACCACTACCAGTCATTGATCAGTCTGCAGGAGAACACGATCTTTTTTCAATCTGCAATGACGGTCTGTTTTCGGCCATTTTCCGCTGACGACGCCATTATCTGCCATTTTCCGATGTCGACGGGAAGGGGTCCGACGTTTTTTGTTCAGGTGAGTATTGTCGAAACGTGTTCAGAATGATTCTCATTTTAAAAAGATACTCGAGAAAAAATCCACCTCTTGTTTTTTTTGTCTTCCAGGAAATTTGAAAGCTGTGCTTAGGAACGAAGAGGAACAACAGGTTCACTGGTGAGCATCATCCGTTGGCCATCTTCGAAGAGAAACCTACATGTAAATAGCTCCTCGAGGAACTCGTGACGGTCTTTCGGCGCCTTTTTGGAATTTGAATTCGATGACGGCTGATTGATGATGAGGGTCAATTTTGACATTTTTTCCGATGCGGCTTTTTCTCCACAGTCTGGTGAGTATTGCCCGTAATTATTTGGAAAGATGAGCCCCTAGCGACGAGAGAAGTTCTATTTGTATGTTTTCCTTTCTCGATACCTTGGAAGCGGTGCTGTGGAACGTTCATTACTTTCAATTCGGAAGGGAACATTGACAAGGGGAACTTCCGTCAACTGCCTCACTTCAATGACAAAAATCTAACAAATGATGCCAGGAGAATTTTCGGCGGGAACTCTTGCCTCGAGGAAATGATAGCAAGGTTATTTATTTGAATATTTTCTTCATTTATTCTTGCGGCACCTAAGTAGTTTCCAGTTTTATGTACAACAGAGGTAGATGGAACCCTCGTTGACTTGACGTGTCCTCGGTGTCACTGTGATCGCCTCCCCCCCCCCCCCACACACTGCTCTCCTGTTAACGGGTCCAGAAAAGCTTCGCAGCTAAGAACGTGAGCCCAGATGGTGCCTCACTTTGGAGAAATATTTGAAAGGAACGTCGAACTAGGGACACCATGATTTCCTTATCGAGACGAACGTTTTGCACGAAATCATGGAAACTCTTCGGAGAGCGAAAGCCTTTTTTCCAGGAATTTTTTTATTTAGAGTTTGGATTTCCCGCCGGCTCGAGTCGCCACTGCGTTGCCAAGAAAAATATTTATCGTTTCCGAGTCGTCGCGCTCTATGAATAATAGTTTCGTCATTCACCACTTGTAATATCTATATATAGGACAGTCTGTCAATAATGTGCAATGTGCTTACGTTTAGATCAATGGCAGTGTTCATCCATTATCATTGATAATAACGTAATGTACATGTACGTACATGTACCGAAAACCAAAAGAAGACTTTATCGCTAGAGCCAGGACTGGCAGGACTACAGATCCATCCCTGGTTTTTCACAAGTCGTCAACCTGTGGAGACTGTCGATCTGTGTCCCCGATTTTGTGTCCTGTGTCGGTCCCCATTTTCGTGTCCTGTGTCCCCAGTTTCGTGTCTGCCGGAATTCTCTATTGACTGACAGCCAAAAATTTAAAGAGATGGCTGTCGTTTACGCGTGGGGTCTTGGCAAGTCCGGTCAGCTAGGAAACGAAAACGCGCGAATAGCGAACTACCCGAGGTCTTCCTTTCCAAGGGGGAGGTGGCCTCTCTCAGCTGCGGAGCTCTTTATACGGGAGTTGTGACGAGAGACGGACGGGCGATGACGTCGGGATGCGGGAAGTACGGACGGCTCGGGACTGGGAATGAAAACGATTCAGCGACGCCCGTGAACGTTGTGCTACCGGGTGATACCAAAGTTAGACAGGTTAGTGAAAAATGAGACCATCCTGAAGTACTTAGTGATTCTTAATGCGCTCACTTCGTCACAGCAAAAGTTGGCGCGGTGGCGAAGGGAGGGAGCGCTACCTCTGAGATATTCAGGCGCGGATCCAGAGGGAAGCGCCCGGGCGCGCCTCTCCTTTTGGCCAACAAATCTGTGAAATCGACAGTGAAATTCTGGAATTTGGCGCAAAATGTTCCTAGCATCTCTTTCCCCAAATCCTTTTCTGATATGAGACAGATTTTTACAAGCATTCGACCTTAACTTTTTCTTTTCTTTCAGATTTCCTGCGGCTGCTGGCACGCCTGTGCGATCACGGACGAAGGTCGCGTCCTTTCCTGGGGGTTCGGTCGGCAACACGGCGTCCTGGGTTACAAAAGTGACGGAGGAGGCGCGTTCCCACGAATTATTTCATCTCTACAGACAATACGCATAAGCGGCGTCTCCTGCGGAAATAATTTCACCCTTGCCTGGACAACTGATGGTGAAGCCTTATCCTGGGGATATGGTCGTCATGGTGTCCTCGGACACGGCGACGAAGAGGACCAGAAAAACCCACGCATGATACAAGCCTTAGATAAAGTGAAGGTCACCTCCATGGACGCAGGTTTCGCGCACTGCGGTGCTGTGACGGACACTGGAGAAGTTTACATGTTCGGAAAGGGTCACGACGGCGCCCTAGGCTTAGGGAAGGCCACTGGAGACCAATTAACACCCCAGATCCTGAAATCCCTCGCGGAGGCAAAAGTTGTTAGTTTGAGTTGTAGTGTGGGAGAACATCATGGCCACACCCTTGCCGTTACCGACTCAGGGACTGTTTATAGCTGGGGAGATGGGTACAAGGGAAAACTGGGCCTAGGAAATCTGGAGTCACGACTTCTGCCAACACTTTTACCTCCAGCGAGTTTCAATGACGAGTTTATAACCAAAGTGTCAGCGGGTGGCATCCACAGTGCAGCAGTCAGTAAAGAAGGACATGTTTTCACATGGGGTTGTGGAAGTGACGGGAGGTTAGGACACCCAGAGGCCAAGGGACACCGTTATTTGTTCAAGTCAGATGTCCCCAGGGTTGTAGAATTTCTCCAAAATGTTGGAAAGGCAGTTGAAGTTTCTTGTTCATATTACCACACAGCAGCAGCAGTTCTGCCCCACAAAACGAAAACTTGGAAGACAAAAGTGCGATGAGCCAGCATTATCACTATGGAGACGTCTAAGAGGCCGGTATTCCCTTAGACTGGTTCCAATCTTTGCCGCTCCAGTCCCGCGGCGCTACTGTCCGTTCCACAGACACCACAGGAGTGAACCAGTGGAGGACTCCCCAGTGTTCCACACACGTTATACCCCCCCCCCCCCAAAAGGTGCAATCCCTAGAAGATGGCACACATGGAAGAAAAGTCATTACCATGTCAAACTTTCATCTCAAAGTGTTAGATTGGTACCCGATCCTCCACTAGGGGCTTGGGCTGGCTATATTTATAGACCAGGTACCAGTCTACTCAAAGTGTTTGGGTCATTTTCTTACACAATTTACATGTATTTCAAATAACTTGTTATTTAATCAACAAGATTCATGTTTAGTTTCAATCAATGTATTCAATAAACATTTTTGTTTACAAATATATAAAACAGCTTGTTTGTTCTCAGCATTATAAAATAAAATATTCATTACATACATGTAGGCAGATCATGACTACATATAAACTATTGAAGTAGAACCATGTGATTTAATATGGTTGAATACAAAATGTACAAAATACAAAAAGTACCAAATGCTAGTCCTGGTAACTTGCCATATTCCATGAGGTTGTTTGGTGATAACTGCCGTTACTGGTACAACGGAATTGACCTATGGTTGAACACAATTCATCGTATCCATGACGTAACTCCGACAGTGTCCGCCATTGCTGACGTCGCCGTAATGACGCAAGGGTGGTGGCCAAATTTCATTNTCGGACACGGCGACGAAGAGGACCAGAAAAACCCACGCATGATACAAGCCTTAGATAAAGTGAAGGTCACCTCCATGGACGCAGGTTTCGCGCACTGCGGTGCTGTGACGGACACTGGAGAAGTTTACATGTTCGGAAAGGGTCACGACGGCGCCCTAGGCTTAGGGAAGGCCACTGGAGACCAATTAACACCCCAGATCCTGAAATCCCTCGCGGAGGCAAAAGTTGTTAGTTTGAGTTGTAGTGTGGGAGAACATCATGGCCACACCCTTGCCGTTACCGACTCAGGGACTGTTTATAGCTGGGGAGATGGGTACAAGGGAAAACTGGGCCTAGGAAATCTGGAGTCACGACTTCTGCCAACACTTTTACCTCCAGCGAGTTTCAATGACGAGTTTATAACCAAAGTGTCAGCGGGTGGCATCCACAGTGCAGCAGTCAGTAAAGAAGGACATGTTTTCACATGGGGTTGTGGAAGTGACGGGAGGTTAGGACACCCAGAGGCCAAGGGACACCGTTATTTGTTCAAGTCAGATGTCCCCAGGGTTGTAGAATTTCTCCAAAATGTTGGAAAGGCAGTTGAAGTTTCCTGTTCATATTACCATACCGCAGCAGCACTTCTGCCCCACAAAACGAAAACTTGAAGACAAAAGTGCGATGGGATGAGCCAGGGTTGTCACTGGAGACGTAAGAGGCTGGGACTCACACTGGTACCTATCTATGCCGCTCCACTCCCGCGGCGCTACTGTCGGTTCGACAACAGTGGAGTGGCAAAGACAGGAAGCCGTCTAGCACTCCCTAGTGTTCCACACACAGTATAACCCCACCACCACCACCACCAAAAAAAGTGTGCAATCCTTAGAAGGTGGCACAGATTGAAGAAAAGTCATTACCATGTCAAACTTTCATCTCAAAAATGTGGGTCATTTTTTCAAGATTTTTATTTCAAATATTAACTTGTCATTGAATCAACAAGATTCATGTTCAGTTTCCATCGATGTATTCAATAAACATTTTGTTTACAAATATATATAAAAGCTTGTTTGTTCTCAATATTATACAATAAATTATTCATTATACAGGCAGATCATGAGTACCGTACATATGAACTACTGCAGTAGAACCATGTGATTTAAGGAACTGCCCACCCCTGGTTGAATACAAAAAGTATCAAATGCTAGTCCTGCTAACTTGCCATATTCCATGAGATAGTTTGGTGATAACTGCCATTACCGGTACTTATCAACGGAATTGACTCACGGTTGAACACAATGTACATACCAAACACCAGCAATGTGATGGTTTGGTGACCACTGTCATTCTTTCTCAAAAGATATTTCCCGTCCTGAAAATGAGAGAAAAGGATAGGGGAGAACAGTATACAGATATTACACAATAGTGTGTGGAATGACCCACCTTGTAGTGTACTGATATTTTCCACTGACTTTGGGAGCAGTCCACAAAAGGGTATCCTACAAAGTGTGAAGTGAGATTTGCATGGAATGCGCATTCAGGGGACATTTGCATACCGGTATTACAAACATGTTTTTACTCCAATCACCCCACCCCCGCCCAGGAGCATCTATCTTTTTTCTTCCAGGGTCTCTCAACTGAATGCTCTAGTGGACATTCAAGTGACTCACTGTAAGGTTTTCTCTGAATGACTTTGCTGAAGTATTTAGGCAGTATACAGCCAGTGTCTCCCTCTCCTGGACTTAGTATCACATTGTTGGCGGACATATAAAACGTTATACCATCTGTAAGAGATGCAGATGATTACACATCCATTGAACTTGTTTTCCATTAAAACTTGTTGTTCCCCATTATAACTTGTTGTTCTCCATTATAACTTGTTGTTCTCCATTATAACTTGTTGTTTTGCGGGCTCCCATCAAGGGAGGTGTGAGAGATCTCAAACAACAGACTGCCATTAAAACATGTGGTTTCACAATCCAATCAAGGAATTTTCTATAGACAACTTGGAAAAGCATTGAAGGAAAACATCTGCTGAATATCTAAAAAGTTTACGTGTCTTGCATTCAGAAGTAGCAGCTTTTTTATCCACGTACCTGACATGGCTTTCTCAATATCGATGAATATAATGATATTACAGCTTTTCCTCATGCCTGCAAAAGAGGAATAAATTAAGAATGTAAGAATACAGCTCAGAATGCAAAAAACAAAGATGAACCTTTTTAATTTCATTACAGCATTTTTAAGCCACTGTCATCTTCATTTGGCATGAATCATCCCTAACCTGAAGAATGAACATTGCATTCTCCATCAACAGTTCATATAGAGGTTCTTCACGTGACGTCACAGCTCCAAATATCCGCCATATTGGCCGTCAAATGACGCAACGTCACAGCATCAACACAGCGTTTTTGACGTGGTTTGTACGTTGTCGGCATTCATCGGACCTCTTCTACACTGTTCTACAGCAAGCCGTATGGACGATTCGCTTTGTTTTCAACACGGTTTTCACACCAGCCCAACTACTTATGCTCAGAAACTGTGAGAGGTAAAGTCTTTTGTTGAGTTGTATGCTCCCAGTGGTCTGTGCGGGCCGCTAAACTTTTGAACCCAGAACAAGATGGCCGCTTCCAGGCTTCATTTTGACGGCCAGTATGGCGGCCGTGTGACGTCAGTGAAGAACCTCTATAGGCACTTACTTTGATTTTGAATGGAAAATGAGACATAAGAAAGAATAAGAAGTGAACAGCTCATTTCTATGCAAGAGCAGCTTTATGCCTCTCTCTTATACAGTTCAGTGCCAGATCAACAATTGTAGACTTTTCTGTAGGCCTACTGTTTCGTTTTGTCCTTTACAATCACTTTTTCAAAGAAGCAAATCAAAAATCATACCGCTGATTACACCGTCTTCGCCAGGCTCCCCAGGTGCAAAATGGATGTGATTTCTCCTCATCCGTTTTAAACCCTGTAACATATCAGCATCAAGAACAAATTTCAGTGAGTTCAAAGAAGGCATATACCTTTCTCTCTCCAATTTTGCAGCCACGTCTAAAAAATGTTGAACAATTGTTCTGAAGCAATGACATTACAATATCAACTGATATTACCTGTGTTTTTATCAAGTCCCAAAACTTTGTGTACGTCCCATGGATTACTTCAGGATACATAGCAGGATCTGTAATTGGGGTTAAGTCCAGATCAGGTACCTGCAATTCAGAGCAATCAAACTGTGATAATTAATTTTTTTTTTTCATTTCATTGCATGGGTGGTGATCAGGCCAATTTAGCAAATGCAGGACTGGAGCAACCATTTTTTCCAGAGGCACTTGGGAATTTTAATTACAAGTTGCTATCTTTTCATTTATTTAAGATACGGTACTTCATGCTTTTCTTTGGTACCGGTACTTGCTGATTAGTTTCCTGAGCAGGTTCTGTCTCGGAGCACGTACTGCAAATGAATGTCCTTGGTTGGCACGTATTTCTAATCTACCAGTTTCTTCATTTTCCTGGATCATAAATCGCTGCTTGTCATTTGACTGGCAGACTCGCTGAACATCTTCTGTGGTGTACCCGTCCCTAGATAGCCAGGACTTCTGCAGGATATCATCAACAAACACGAAGCCACCTTGAAAATTAAACAATGGAACGGTATGATTTCAGATATTCATTCCACTTTTTCCAGTGGATTTCCACTTTTTTGCATAAAGTCTTCTGAATCCTTGTTGTATGGTAACTCTCCCGTCTTTCGAAGCAAACCTACACTTTATCCACTATTTGTGCATACCGGTGCATTTATGGTAGTTGTCAGCATGTCAGTGTTACCTGTGTGCACATCCAAACCAATTTCTTGAGCTTTGTGCCGTAGAATTTTCGACAAACCCTTTGATAGGTAGACATCAGACTTCTAAAGGAAAAGAATGACCATTACTTACAATGTTACTGTTATTTACCGGGTACTTCAATAAAATCAAAGCAATTTGGCATAAGTAGGCTATTGCTAGCTATAACTTATAAGTACGGTATAGCAAACAGCAAAAGTATTGTACATTGGCTAAATAACACTACCAACCATAGCTTGTTTCTTGGGCATGTTGGGATGAATATGATGATGATTGATGACAGCCCTTCCTTCAAATTAGTGGACCGACAATAAGCAAAAGGACTGCACAGTATGTTACTTTGTACTCACTCCTCTCTCTCCTCTCCCTCTATGCCCTCCATGTGCACCTCTAGTTCTTGCATATGCCATTACAAATGGATCACAAATAAATTGCGGCCTTTCCTTTATACCGGTACCTGAAAATAGACATTCCAAATTCATGTCACGGGATCGATAAGAAATGAAGAAGACCTAGGCATAGCTATCTTCTGGGAGACTGGGAGAGGAAGGGGAGGACTAACAACTTATCTTGAATTGAAGTTAGATATCGGTCCAAGAAGATCATACCGGTAACTCACGTTACCGGTACCGGTAGGCCTACTAATATTATGTAGCCTATCAAATACCGATGAAAATAAAGATTTCTGACTTTGACACCTATCTGCTATTCACCCTTACAGCAGCTCTGTGCTCTCAGGTCCTGGTACCCTCTCCAGGCCTGACATAACTTATCAAGACTCAGAAAATGACAAGTATTTCAGTTCCTCTTTCCAACGCTAGAGGGCGACAACATCCTTTTACAATTATTTTGACAGTCTTTGCTTCAATGCGTAATTGGTAACCGCGCCATGAGATACCGGTACTTCTGTAATAAACATTTTCTAAGAACATGGATTACAGCATAGCTCTGTATCCATTTTCAGCAGATACAGGACCGATCAAAGTGAGATATTTGCAAATAATTTCCTGACAAATCACACAAAAATGACAACAGCACCTCTTCCCAAGCTATTAGCCACCGATAAGTATTGATTTGTCTCTTTCCGATCGATGAAATATATCGTCCCTATTTTCCTGTCATAGACTTTAAGAAGTTATTTTTTTATTTTAGGCCTTTACAGATATGATGATTTATTTCAAAAACTGAAGCGGTTCAGATTTTTGTATCGCGCTGGTGAATCCGAATAAGCTGAGATATCCCAGTAAACAAATACATTGTACACGTGTGTGTATGGATTTGTGAAAAAACTGATTTAGTCGCCGCGTTGGCACTAAACTGGTTTCATGGTTGATTCATTGTTATGAAAAAATGTTATACCGTGCATAAAAATAAGATTCAAATAGGGCCTGGTAAGGGTACCTGGAACACCTGCTGCTGCTGTCAACAGAGTGTGTGGATGTGGCAGCCGCAGAGAGAGAAGAAACTGCCACTTCAAAATTGTTGGCAAATGACCAATTTCTTGTGTCCATAAATTGATAAGGACAAGATTGGTGTCAGGTGTGGCAGTACGCGTTTGTTCATTGTCCTGCTAGTCAGCTTTCACCTGCCACCACCATGGTTGACAGTGTCTACCGTACGCGTTCTTTGGGTGTTGCTGCAGAAGGTTTACCAGATCAATATGCTGATGGGAAGGCTGCCAAAGTGTGGGAGTTGTATATTGGATGCAAGAATGAACGCACTTCGGCATACAAGAACTGGTTGGTCGGATTCCTTGGTGATAAAGGATGTAAAAGTGTTTTGGATGTCGCCTGCGGAACTGGGTATGTATAAACTTTTGCTCTCGGCCGTAGAGTTGTCTTTTCTCAAATTTGACCTGTCATAATCAATGTCATTACAAACATCTCGAATTGGTCCATTCTTTTTTGTAGAGTCGACTCACAGCTGTTAGTTGATGAAGGCTGCTTCCAAGTTTTCAGTACGGATGCTAGTGATAAGATGTTGAAATATGCTCTCAAGGAAAGGTGGAATCGAAGAAAGGAGCCAAATTATGATGCATGGGGTATGTTAGCACTTTGAGGAATTACACCTTGTCAAGTATAATTCCTCCAAGGTTAGCACTTACAAAAGTATTCATGATACAACTCCTAAATTGAGTTCGAGTTTTAGAGAGGGACAAGTTAACTGGGATTGATATTTTTATATACATATCTCTTTTGATATTTCAGTCATTGAAGAAGCTAACTGGCTGACCCTGGTTGAAGATCTTGAAGATTGTGACAAACCAGAAGGTGGCTTTGATGCTGTCCTCTGTATGGGGAACTCATTTGCTCATTTGCCGGATTTTGAGGGGAACCAAATAAAACAGAAAATTGCATTGGAAAATTTCTACGCTATGGTCAAGCCCGGCGGGATACTAATCATTGATCATCGGAATTATGATGCCATTTTAGATCTTGGTGCTGTACCCAGAGGGAAGAATGTCTATTATGGTGTAAGTATGATGGAATCCAGGTCGTTGATCAATCCAGGTCGTTGATCATTCTTGTGTCCCACTGTTAACAATTGCCTCTGCGTCAGAGGTAAATCAAGGTAACCTGAGGTCATAAATGTTGAATCTACATGTAGGCATAGAGCTCCATGCCAAATATGACGTTATTAGCTGTATAGACAATGGGTGGAAACCAGACACCCAGAAGAAATCTGCCCTGTCGAGAGATTGTCTGGTCATCAAATTTGACTGTTGTTAGAGTGGATATTCCACTAAGGATTTGGGTTAAATTCTTGTTTGCAGACCCATTCTTCATGTGATCGAGGCAGCAACTTTCTTATCTCTGGTGTTCTCTTTTTTCCCGGCACTAACATCTAAAATCTGAATTCATTATCATAAAATCAAATCTGAAGTTAGGTTCCATTTAGTAGGTTCTTGTGGTGATATAAGTTGAACTGCACATGATATCCCACATTAATAGTGTAGTCATGTTTTCAGTATGTTCTGGTCAGATCATTCCTACCATACCAGTTCATTCCAGTTCATTGATAAAGTTCCAAAATCACCAAATCCCTTATCTCTCAATGACAGGACAGGATCTGAGTGGTTAAACAAAGATAAGAAATCTAAACACGTGGCTTTGATAAATGTTATCAAAGCAATCCGCATTGAATGCCTTTTGTCCAACATGAGATTATTGTGCGGAAAAATCTGGTTCTGAATGTTGAAGGACTGTTTTGATACACTGTTGAGGAGGTTCTTTTTTCCACAGAATGACGTGTTGACCTCCTAAAACTTTTACAAACTCTGTGCCCTTCTACCTCATGTACTTTGTTCTAGTACGGTACTTCAACAAAATGTTCTTTGTTGTTTTCCAGGGTGATTTCATCCAGGACATCAAATGCTCAAACTTATATGTGAATGGTCGACCAACATTAACAACTCTTGACTACTTTCTGGACATTCAAACTATTGTAAAGAATCACAAAGAATTCAAGAACTTGGATGATGAAGCATTACAGAGGTATTTTTTCTTTGCAAAGTTTTGTCTTTGGAATTTGAGGGTGTTGGCTATCATGAGAAAGGCGATCTGCCAAACAGATTACCTGAACCTGATATAGTGTATTTAATTATGTACGACTAGCTAAACAGTCCAGTGAGTCCAAAGTGGACATCGGCAGTGACCTTCGCATGGGCTATCAGAAAACAAATGTTCGCTTTCTCCAATTCTTACATAATAAGCTCGTATCTTGCCCTGACATGCATTCCAATCACTCCTAACCTTGCTCAATTCACAAGGAAGCCTTGTCGAAGGGGAAGTGGCTGTTGGCCTCGATATGCTGAAGTCGGCTGACACTGTTTCAGTGAGTTCCCTCACATTGCAGACAACAAAATCAATATTTATTCCAATGATTTTTACTGCAGCTGTCAGTCAGTATGTTATCTTCTTTGTATGAACCAGGTCAGGTGTGACCCTATCATTGGCTGCATCTTCAACAGATGTTTGACATGGACATGTTTTTCATACCGTACAGAGTAAATGTTTTCCTCGTATTTTTGACATGTCCTTTTGATTGGTTTTTACGGTGCGGCAGCAGCCTGCTCGCAGAGAATTAATCCACAGTGCCATGTTGCTACATGACAGATAAAAATCGGACACGGCACAATTAGTTGCATGATGAAATATACTAGTAGGCCATGGCTCAATCACTGTTAGTGTTAACCACATGTGCCTGAGCAGTATTTTATGAATCTTCGCTCATTGTAAAGCAGTGACCTTTTGATTCATTTGGTGACGGTGTGACAGCAGCCCGCTCCCATAATTAGTCAGTGTCATGTTGCTACATGACAGTAGGGTAAAGTGGTACAATTCTAGCCCCGGTACAATTCTAGCCACTGAGTATACATCTCCGTGCAATGCTGGCTATTTTTGCAGTTGGGGGNGAAAGAAAACGGCAGACAGTTTCAGTCCAGCTGTCCTGCGTCCCATCTTCGTTGATTTACCTTGAAATGTGACTGTACCGATTGTGTAACCCAAAGTTGACATTGTCTCCACGTATTTAAGAAAACATTGGGTATTTCATATTTTTTTCTGCTTTAAAATGAAATTGGCGAAATTGCAGAACCCCATTTGGCGGGTGTTTCGGTTGCGCGGCGCTTGATTTTTGCCTTTGGTACGGGTGCCAACTCGCGACGGCTGATACTCGGTTATGTACCAATCAATTTACCTTAGATTTGTACAGTGCCTCTAATACAGGTGATACTGCAATCGTATCGCGTTATTCAAAAGAATAACCATCATATTTAGAAGAAAACTCCGATAATTTGCAAATTGGCGAAATTTTAAGACTCCCTCTGGGTGATAACGTCAAAATTTCGACGTCATACCGCTGGCGAAATTTCAGGTCGGGACGTTAGGCAATACCAATACCCCTTAGTGGGGGAACTGCTAAATTCATTCATGTGAGCGCTAATAGGGGACGTAATGATGTCATACCCGTTCGAGTGGGGTAATGACGTCATTCCGTCGCACATGACATTGCCGACGTCAAGAATGACGCGACAGCAATCTCAGTGACGTCATGACATCAAAAGGCCTAAACAGCATTGTTCTTTTCTTTAATATCTTGATATTTCGAAAACTGTAAGTCATATCGAAATTCGGGCTTCGTAAGGACACTTCCCAGGTCTGTCTGCATGTGCACACCAAGTTTGGGGGCGATCCGTTTGTCAGTCTCAGAGAAAATCGCAAACAAACACACACACACACACACACACAAACTCTTCTCAAATTTTAGTATGATAAATGAAAAGGCAATTTCCAGAGTGTTTGCGAATTTTCGACCCCAACCGGGGTCTTCTTCAGGCTGGAACTTTACAATCCGAAACTCTAGAACAGTCTGAGCTGAAACCCAAATGTAGATTAGAAGTATCCCATCCAAACAGGACGTGACAGCAATTAAGGAAAGAATACAAGCCCCAAAAAGTGGTTGCTCAACCTAACAGAAATGTAATTAGTGAATGTAAGGCTTGAATAGGCTGAAAGGAAGGGTGTATAATATACATTGTAGCTTGGAGGAATTTTAGTATGATACAGTGTATTATTCTAATACATGAAGTTGTGTAATCTTCATGTTCAGGTAGTTGTCACATTTTTGGAGGACTTTCAGATTTTAGATGATCTTATTTCTGATTACCGGTAACAGTTTAAAAATGCAGTCAACTCAGAATCTTTCCATTCATCATTTGCTAATTGCCATTTCTCTATTACAGCCATTCCAAGTTTCGTCTTTCCTATTACCCACACCGCCTCAAGGATTTCTCATCGCTTCTGGAGGAATGTTTCGGAGACAACTGCAAACACGATGTTTTCGGTGATTTCAAGCCATACAACGAGCAGGAGTCACCGGCATATTACATACATGTGATCGAAAAGGTTAAAAGTTGATTGGTTTCATAGACTGCTTGATAAAAAATGTGATAAATTATGTTAGTTGTTGACAATTTCTAAAATGTCAATTTCGTCAGGCGGTTAAATTTTTGTTGCTGGCAATTTGGCGCTTACATTCCAACTTACTGGAGATATAGAAAATATGTAGTTCATTTTGTTGGGTCAGGAAAGTACGACATCCTGTGTACATTTTATGTCATTCTTCCATACATTAGAACAGGTGATATGTTGTTCAATATTTCTAGGCTTTATGCCTTTATGCATGTATTTGGGGATCAGGGTGGCATAGTTACAGCATCAGACTTGTGTTCGTGAGGACACAGGTTCGTTACCCAATCCAGTCACGGCCTACTCTCAACTGGCCTGGAAGGATCAGTTGAGCGCTTTAAGTAGCTATTCCTTGAGTTCCCTACACTCGTCCCCAGTGTTTAGTTGGCCACAGGTATAGACCCACTAAACACTGGCTTGATTGGTGCCAAACTGAAGGGTACCGGTAATCAATAGATGGCGCTGTTTGACGAGGGATCCATTCATAAGCAATCATCGCAGGTTTGACTGATGCCGCCGTAACACACTTTCTGATTGGCTATGATACGTACGGTATATAAAATGTACACTGTTCATACTTTTTGCGATTGGAAAGTCAACAAGATCAATGACGTTTGCAAATTTGATCGGTGTTATCACGCACCTGTTAGTGTGCACTCACGTTTTGGACATTTTGAAGGTTATGTAATCCAGTTTCTTCATTGAAGCTGGGCAAGAATCACAAATTTGGTACACAAGTTGCAAGGCAGTTCCCAGCGGGATTCCCGTGGAATCGGACAGCTAATGCCCTCTAATTGGTCATACATGTACATGTACGTTGAGGCTGGTATCAATTGTAGCAGTTTCAGAGTGCGGGTTACGTAGTGGGTAGCGGTTTGAAACTTCGGAATTAAAATTTATGAGCTCCCAAGAGAGGTTTCTGGAGACACTGGGATCAGTGTGAAGCATTTTGAGACTATTTCCAAGTACATTTCGGTCACAGGGAGTGATTTGTTTTGTTAGGTGCTCTTTGCTCATAAATGAGTTTGTTTTGTTTCGGTTGATGTAATTTTACCAATGGGATGTATAAACTAGTGCTGATAGGTGCATGCATATATCTGTACCATGATATAAAAACTTAAATATCAATCCAACCTTTTGTTTTCGTATTTTCGTTAACACTCTGGTATTCAACCATCATTTTGCCCATTTGTTTTAGCAGCTGAATGGTGAGACTGAGCAAGTTCATGTAAATACTGGTACATGCCCATGTGCCCTTGCAGAAACCATCTTGAAAATTAGCGGCGGCCTTGGCAATGGTGCTCTGCACTGTTCCTTTGATAGCTCATTAGGAAAGTTGGTGAAAAATGTCTGTCTTGTTAGTGGCGAAGTACCAATTCATGTATTCCTGATGTAGGCCTATCGGTACAAACAAGGACAAACATAATATTAGTGAGCTTTCGCAAGCGCCCGGTTAGGCCTGACGACGACGTTTATCTATTGTGTGGGTATACCCAAACAATAGATAAACGTTGTGTGGCCTAACCGGGCGCTTGCGAAAGCTCACTCTTGACGTAAGTGCTGTCAGCACTGAATAGCGCTCAGAGCGCTATTCCTCATGTTCGTGAGTCCATGTGCCCAAAAGCAGTAAAAGCCACTATAGTTTCACGAAGGTCCATCTTGGAATGCCAAGAATTCCTTCATGTACAATTTATTTTCTACCTCGGTTTTTTGGGCAAGTCCTTACTTCAACCCCTTTGAGGGAGCGAAGTAGAGCATCTTGTGTGACTGAGACTGAGTCCTGCAGTGCATTCTCCCTTGTAAAGAAGAGCACATTGAGAGAGCAGTCTAGTGCATTACTATAAATTATTGCTGGATGGAACATTGCAATCTCACAGTTATGTAAACTTTGCTGAAGTGTTCGTTTTTCGGTGGCTGCATCCATGAACAGTGGAGTTCGCTGATATGAAAAACCGTAATAAGTGAACAAAAAATCTATGCACTTCATGACAAAGTCACATAAAATATCGGCCAAACATGTTTGTTAACTTCAGCGATAATTTTGCGCGTCGCGTGCTATAATAGGCCTATCTTCCCACCAGCAGTGCTGGGATGGAGGGGCCAAGGTCAGCATGCTGCAGAAGTATTGACTTCTGTTCATAGATATTCACACTTGTCTTCCATTCCTGTCAAACAAATGAATTAGAAAATATGTATTTTATGAAAATTTATTTACAAGAACGATACAAAAATATATGCATTTGTGAATGCAGAGGTGGTGATCAATGAAATATATCAATACGTTTCAATGCGTCAGAGGAAAACGTGTGTAGAATTTCACAAAAAGATATCAGGGCAGTATAAAATCAGCACTCCTCATTGCTCCTCTAATGTTTCATGTACCGGTAAGCAGAAAATATCGGCCTTCAAAGTTTCATCAGTCTATGTTGCTAATAATAATCACAACGAAAAAGTCTCCCAGTCAAAAATAGTCCCACTAATAGTACATTACATAACATACCAGCAAAGTGATTCATAAGATAAATTCTACTTGATGATATGCACATATCCTGACTAGTAAAGTATTTCACTGAACTATAGGGCCATTTAGACGACAGGCAAAAATCCACATGCGATCCGATCGAATCCGATAGTGGTTCAAAACTCTTGCGTGTAAACGCTACCCAATGCGGTCCAATGTGGATTTTTGACCGCATTGGGCCACATACGACCACATTCAAATCTCGTCTAAATGCAAATGAGACCCAATGCGGGTCAATCGGATCCAATCGGATTGAATCTGAATGTGGTTTTTTGGCTTGTCGCGTCGTCTAAACGGCCCTAGTAACTGTCGATACATAATCTAGAATACAACACTAGAACTGAGGATTCTACTCATTCATTAGGAGTGAATTCATGACCACACCACAAATACTCTTATGAGCCCGAGCAGATTTGGGTTGCACGATATTGTTTGGGTATGGTTCTGACATGGACGCTACCCAGCATGTTGATTTAAGTCACCAGATTCATGTGGAAATGCAGAAAATATGCTTGCCAACAGAAAACACAGAGCTCGTATTTGAGAGTACCACTCTACATGTATATCCGAGAAAATGTTAAATACCAAGACCTTAAGCAGACATTGTTAAAGCCCCACAGTATTGAATTTTACGATATTTTCAAAAAGTTAGGAGAGTGCACATAGAGGTCCCATAGCCTTGTGAAGGTCCCCAAAATGCTTGCCTGATACGCACTTCACAGAATCAAGGCCTAGTTTTCAGCACGCATTGGAAAAAACTGCAGGGAGAGCTCTAATGTATTCTGACAGAGCGTGGTACATTTTACACTACGCTAACGTCGTGCGAGAATCGCGGCGATGATTTGCGTTTTTCAAATTCAATACAGTGGGGCTTTAAGTATTCATCAATCATCAAAATAATTTGTTCAGGTGCCACTGGACGAATTATGAACCTTATCATATGATGTAGGCCTATGCAAATTACAAATATATGTACCAGTATAATGTACAAAATACAAAACATTGGATTGACTTACAGTCGAAATGTGCTGCATGGTGTCATGGTCATGGTGCGATGTCATTGCTATTTTGCCATGAATCTACATGTAACGTCTTAGGCTCCATTTCCATAGAGTTCACGTTGACACTTTTCACGCGCCACGCTTCACGTTTTCCTTTCGTTCCTCGGAGAAAGCATGTCACAGGACAGGTAATGTGTGTCTCGTTGTGCGCTGAATCGAGGAACGAAAGGAAAACGTGAAGCGTGGCGCGTGAAAAGTGTCAACGTGAGCTCTATGGAACTGGAGCCTTACAGGTCCCTGTGCTCGCAGCACTGCCTATTGGGTTGCAGGTTCCCCAATATCAGGCAAAATTGGTGTGAATCACTTTAACTTGGGAACACATAGGCAGTTCTACAACCAATTTACAATACAATCTAAATTTGACTTACGGGAATAATGCTACTTTATTGCTACATAAGATGGAGGTAAATTACTTGTATACATTTCCAAGCATACTACTCTATTATACACCTACATGTATGTAGATACATGTTGGATATAGGCAGCATACATGCGGTTTATATTTCCACTCAAATCAGAGCGGTTTCAGATCTTCACTGAAATAGGACGGTTTTGAAATCAGACACGAGTTCATCAGAACCTCAATTAAATGAAATTGAAAGTTTCAGGACACCAAAAACTAAGTACACAATTTTCTCTTGGTTGAGAATGAAACAAAGAAGTACCACAACCTCATACTGATTTCCTTGCTAGGTTTTTGTGTTTCAATACTTTGTTATTAGAATCTGTCCATAACACATTACAAAGTCTTTATGAATGCATCCAAGCATTTGAATAAAGGTGAATGTCGAAAATGGTCAAACTTGTCATCACCAGTGTCCACCTTCATCATAACGAAAGAGCGACACATCAGCATCTGTCACTGAACGAAAGTCAATGTACACACATGGACCATGAACAGACATGGATATGTACCATGCACACATGGACCGTGTACACGTAAGAGAGTGTCTTGCATTCCCTTTAAGCCATATTACGAAAGAACTTTCCACTGCTGCAGACTAACCGTCCTTTGATGGACTGTCTTCAAGTTTTCTCCACACGACCTGAAAATATAGAATTCGAATTAGACAAATGACTCAAGAATCCCATCGTGTTCTGCGAGGTCCCAAACTAATAAATGTCTGACCTTTGGGAAGCAACTCGAAGGGAATTTTTTCAGAGGTATCTATGAAACGGCGCACAAGACCTATTGCTTCTGGAACTTGTGCATACGTGCGACACTTTATAGCGACTGCTATACACAGAGTGTAATTTTATGTATAAAAGTACACAAAACTTGTGAATCAGGAGTTCAAAGGTAAGAGATAGGAATGACAAAACACACTCATTCTCAAGTATTACAGAAATTAAATGCTCAAGACAGTGGTGGTATTAATTATCAGATATCAGAACAAAATTAGTCACACATTGAACTTGAAACAACCCATAATAATAGTGAAGTGTTATCAGACATAAAGCAAAGTTGCCACATCCTATTTCAATGGTAATGTACCACTGAAAACTTGGTTGACATAGGCCTCCAAAATATCTTCTATTGGTGTTTTAGCAATCAATCCAAAGTATAGAATGAGCTTTTTTCGGGGCTTTTTTCCAGTATGAAATCCTTTGAGCAGATCAAATTTTTGGTAAAATCTGGTCAGTTGGTCTCCAATTCCTTGGAAAAACCTTGGCTACTACGCAGATGCTGAAATATTAAGGGCCGTATTCAAAAAGGGTGATCATCGTGTGATTAAGACTTAGACGCGTGTAACTTCACTAAATGCACACACTTCCACCATACATTTGATGAAGTTACACACGTCTCAGTCTTAAACACCCTTTTTGAATACGGCCCTAAAACTTACATTACACATCTCCCGAACTATAGCCCTCTCTTGATCATTCATTGGATTTAATTCATCCTCTACCTGGTCAGGATTGGAGTAGTTCAACCTTTCCTTTACTTCCAGCACCTACATTGACACAGAGTTGCTTTCAGTAAAAACCTTGCCAGACTTTGGTACACAAACTGGGAGAAAGTCTTCACTGATATGTATTCAGACAGCAAAAGTGAAGTCTACTCTAATCGCAAGGACCATGGGAGCTTCCAGCATCCCTGCTGGTCCGGGGAGGGGTCAGGGTAGGATAAGGAAAGGATTGGGTGTTACACATGTCAGGTAAAAATGTTTCCACACAACTCTGTTGGGAGCGAATCTTGTCACAATAGAAGTGATGATGTCTGTTACATTTAACAGACAAACCGAAACAGGGTCTGCATTTCATGGAGGCACATGACAATGCCACAGACTTGCAGGATTGGGAGCAAAGGGCAAAGGAGAAACAACATGTGCATCAAAAAAAATGTTTCTGTGTAGGGTAAACTGGTAAAACTTTCATCAATGTGGCATCTGATTACACTTATGTGAAACTGTCTTCACTCAAGAGAAATAAGTTTTGTCGCCTTATTTGTCAATACACTGTATTTCTTTTGAATATGTTATGAATTTTTTAAATATGAAAACGCACCTCTTTTTGAAGATAGAAAATGGTGTTAAAAACAGACACACTGGGAGAATTCGATAAAGATTAAGACACATTAAATCAATTTCAATTTCAAAATCAATTTAAATCAATTTCAAAATCTTTTTAGATTGGAACAGAAATTAAAGGAACATGTACACTCCACACAAAGCAATGAATATTTAAAACTCGACAAGTAATTCAACGTTCAAAGACTATAAGTAATTCTTAAAATTAAAGTCTGCGTAATTCTTAAATAAATAATTCTTAAGTAATGTACTTACAATTTAATGTATATGATTTTAAGTGATTCAAAGGTCCAAGTTCAAAGGATTATTTTGAAATGAAAATATTCACCGTGATCCATTGGTGTTATCTTAATGCCCGTGTCACATTGTCCCGAAGTTGACACCCGATGGCCATACGAATTAATGGAAACGTTTGGTAATCTTACTGATAAGTGTCAGCCTGAAGAAGACCCCGATTGGGATCGAAAATTTGCAAGATTCTGGAAGTTGACTTCGGGGCCATCTTCACGCAAAATTCAAAATTCCATATTCGTGTGGCCATCGGGTGTCTAATTTCGGGACAGTGTGACACGGGCATAAATCAATGATTAGCATGGTGCCACCTGGATATGACATCCTGAGTCATTGATTCAGAACCCAATTTTCGGAAATACAATATCAGCGCCTTACCTTCATAGCATGAACGACAGCCTCTGGCTTAGGGTATGATCTATCCGCACCCTGAGGGGAAAGGGCTCTGGCCTGAAAAACATCAATCAACAGTTCACAGAAGAGAAGCCAAAATATCATGATATTCAAAATTCTGAAGAACATTTCCTTGCTGTGATGAGTTAGCAATGAAATATCATTTTTGGACAGAATCTTAGGGCCGTATTTTAGAACGTTCCTTAACATTAAGGTCCACCTTAAATCTATTGTTCTCGATGGTTTTACAATAGACTTAAGGTCGACCTTAACGTTAAGGAACGTTCTAAAATACGACCCTACGTCTTTGTACTCTTTGAATTCTGGAAGAAACGAACATTATATCAGGGCTTTTGATGTTAACCCGTATGGCCTATGATTATCTACAGTCAAGCTCTCAAACACAAAGTTATAGAGAGAACTAACCGGAGATCTTGGAGTATGTGGCCTTTGATGATACATCTGACTGTCTGGACCATAGCCCCTCTGAAAAAAATTCAAATTGGTAAACTTAGAGTTGAATAGAAAGTAAAATGCAGTGGCTGTACAATTTTAAGAACACAATCTCAGAATCACGACATATTGATTCAGATAAACATGGGTTTTTGGAAGAATAAATTTGACTTACAGAATACTGTGACTGCAGTAGCTGATCCTCAAGAACTTTGACTCGGTTCTCGAGATGTCGGATGTACTGTAAGGTGTTTTCTGAAAAAAAACAGAACCATTAAACAATCGATAAGCAATCCCACTTTGTTTCCTAGATTTCTTCTCATTGACTTAAAACAATGAGTAAAAGGAGAAAATATTATTACCGGTACTTAATGTGGATGCCCTCTTGATGTCTGGCATAGGTTTCCGGTAAACTCACCATTCAATGACGAATTCCTCACCGGAGAATTCTGCAGGTGTTGAGGAGACTCAACCATTTCCTCCACTCTCACTTCCCCTGTGAGGCTTGACATACTGTCCCCATCCCCCTGATCACGACCGTTATGTCCATTCGGTGAAAGTGACCCGCGTTCTTGATCAAGAAATAAACACAATTCTTTCAACACTGCATTCTCTTTGACCAGTTCCTCTTGCTTGGTCTCCAGTTCTCTCAGTTTCTGCTGATAGGCTGACACTTCACTTTTCATTACACTTGACGTATAACGGCCGAACCTTTGCCACTCTCTTGCAAGTTTTCTCCCCTTTTGTCTATCATCATCAAGAAAACAACACAGGTCTCTCAACTCTTGGTTATCATCTTGTAGCCTTTGATTCACTTCTTTTAACCCTCGTATCTCAAGAAGATGAATCTGCATTCCCTTATTGATGTCTTTCATCATATTGCTGTGGTCAGCCATGCTAGCTACCTTCTCATTCTCAAGCTTCCTAATGACTGAAATCAGCTCAGTGACATCAAGGGCTGCCAGCTCGGCATCTGTTGCACTCTCGAATTCCATTATGGTGATGAAACTTTAGTGCTGAAAAACATGAAAATATTGTGGCTGGCAACAATAATTTATTTGGATAGCCTACCTAGCTACTCTACTGCGTACTCACTGGCCTTTGGATGCGGTTCAATCAAACTGAACCGATTAGGCCTACCAGTAGGCTAGCCTCCTACATTTTTGTAGGCTAGGGCCTAGGCAGCTTGCCAGCTACTAACTACTAGGCCTAGGCCTATCCGAATCCGATCATGTCAGTTGCTGCTTTTTGTCGCTTTGATTGGTAATGATGAAATGTTATGATGAAATGAAAGTCACACGTGATTTTGTTTATTTCGTCGCAGCGGGTCACAAGCAACAGACACTCTACAGTAGTGGCAGTACCTGATCATGCCCAGGGTAAAAATGTACACAATTGCTATGTGCATTGTCGTGCACCGACTGTACATTTTGTCCCTCATTCTGGCTTCTCATTTTATGGTCGACTTTCTGGCAAGTTTACACCTGCGTAAGGGAGACTACCGACACAAAATCCTATTCAGTGCCATTCACACTATTTGTTACAACCGTTAGGCCACCTCGCCAAGACATCTTACCCGTGTTCAGTGATTTTAGAGCATCATTTTGATCAAAACTTGCAACAAATTTCTTCTTTCAACGTGGCAGCCATCTTGATTCTGTGGATGGACAAATCTCCGGGCGCCATGGAAAGTATGTTCCCAAACGACAACTACCAGAAAAGAAAGTTCCATAAAAACTTTCCCTGAAAGTTACAAACTACGCATTAAAACAAGGTAAAAGCCTCAAATTACTTTTCCTATTTTATCTGGAATTAAAGAAGTGTAATTTTTTCAATACTTTGTAGCCTAACAGTTTATATGTCTTGTGGATGTCTTCTCAAACGTGACATTTTAGGCAGAGCCAGAGGCTGGCCTAAAACGAAGTAATGGTATGGGCGGTTATCACCGCAAAAAACGAGGTAAAACATGCCCAGTGGGAAATGTCCTAGATAGAATTGGCCAAAATTATAGGCCTTCATTGCTGACAGTCAAGCTAGAGGCTAAACTTTAGAATCCCCGATTGGAAGTGACGTACTCCAGGGCACACAAAGTGGAAATCTGTTGTTCTCGATGTGGCTAGCTAAATCTAATCTAAATCTGTCAATCGACGATCTTTTAGCGGCTTTTTTGGGCACTGATTGGGGACTCTAAATTTGATCCCTCAAATACTGAACTTCCTATGAAAGGCAGTCCTTGAGTCACGATTCTTTCTTTCTAATTTAGGTCTTCTCTGAATTTGAGGTAGGTGAACACCATCGTGACCATGGGGGACGATCCAGATGAGAGGTCAGCAAAAGCTTATGCAGCAAGTGTATACTGCCGCAAAGGTGTCACCAGCAAGATTGGAATATGGCAGCAAATGGCTGATGAACATCACGAGAAGCAGATGATAAACCCATTCTCAAGTTGGGAAGGCGCATCACATCGAGCAAAACTGCACAAAGATGACATGAACTACGGCAAACCTGTTGAGGGTTCGTCAACAGAACGCCGTGGAAAGCAAGCAGGAGCACAAATCAGTTCTGAAGTTGTTGAACTCTGTCAGATAATTGCTGCCCTTGGTCAACAAGTTGGTGAATCAAAATGGATGATAAGGTTTTATCCACTGTTTGAACATTACACTAGAGTTTCAAACAAGCTCGTTGGAATCCTGATGCGAGCGAAAAAATACAAATATGTGGATTTTGAAGGGGAAATGTTGTACCAGGGCAGGGATGATGATGTCATTATCACTCTGACCAAGGATCCGACTACCTTTGACCCAAGTCTCATCTACAATCCAGATGATGAGCTTGTCAAGAAATATGGTTTACACAGGCTTTGTTAATTGTTAAAATGTGTCGCCTCTGATGCAAGTCAGTGGATTTACAAAATTGTAAATTGGAAAACATTGCATCCACAGGCTAAGCTGACAGCTTTTGAAATTTCAGTGGCACATGTTGGATGAAGTCATTTATATGCAATGTAAATCTTGCTTGTGTGCCTTTTGTTACTGCGAGGTCTTGTTTCTTGTTGGTTACGTCTGTTTTACTTCATGTTATTGTTTTCTTTTTAATGTTCAATCCCTTTCCTCTTGACCCTTTGGTCAGGGGTGAGAAAGATCTAAGTCAGTGTCAATTTTCAAGGCAGTTATGTTTCTCAATGTAATGTGATTTAAAAGGTGGGGGAGGGGTAACAATTAAGATTATTTCAAAATGAATAGAAATCAAGATGAAGAAGTAGATTACATCAGTATATGATTTTTTTTTCTCGCCATTTTTAGCTCACCTCTGTGAGGTGAGCTTCTCCCATGGTGTGTCGTCCGGTGTCGTCCGGCGTCGTTAACAGGGTAGGCACGTTTCTAAACCGCTTGGGCTACGAACTTGAAATTTGGTGTACAAGTACCATATGGTAAAAACTATCTCTGGACCGAAACTTAGCGCTGCTGTTTGTACGCTCTGGCCTGTAGGGGGCGCTTTGTGAAAACCTTCTTTTGACCATATCTCCTGAACGCTGCGAGCAAGAACCACGAAACTTTTATGGTGGGTTCTTCTGATGAGACTACATCACATAAATCCCGGGTTTTTGATTTGACGTACTTTTCAAGGTCACAGAGGTCAAAGTTCAAAATTCACTCTTTGGTGGCACATTTCATGGCTATTTGACATAGAGTGTTGTGATTTGGTGTGAAGATATATCTAGGCACCCTGCACAAATGCACCAAATTTCAACCCGATCGGACTTCAAATATGGCCGCCAGGAAGCCATCTTGAAAAATGGACTTTGACCCACATTTTATAAATAGGAGTAG